>OY992886.1:113342104-113517104 GCA_963921405.1 Cepaea hortensis | reverse complement strand
GACAGTTATAATGAATATATGATTGAAAGGTAAAATGAATATATGAAATACAAGCTGGATGAATATATGAATAACTGGTTAAATCAATATATGACTGAAAGGTAAAATGAATATATAAATGGCGGGTCGAGCGATTATATGAATGTCACGTGGTTTTGATGTTTATTCCTCAAGAATGATGACGACCATTCATGTCATTCAGTTGGGTTTAAAAATGGCCTACGTGATGACATGGATTAAAGTGAGGAAGAGTTGAGCAATTTATCGACCTCACTCTCTCGCCACCTCAGCCCATCTGAGTCCAGTGGCAAGGCAAGTCAAGACGACTGGAGACGGATACAGGTGCAGTGGATGACCAGGGCGCTCTACGTGCCTTTCTGTTGTCATTATTTTCCACAACTCTTTCTTTGCAGGTAAACGCCGTCTTGCCCGCTGAATCACCAATGGTTTCTTCCGCGCAGTCTGCCTAATCCTTTTTTCACATGCTGGGTAGGCAAACCCTAGTTCACCGATTGGTTTGACACCAAATCGGTTACCTACGCCTGGTTTAGCCAGCCTGTCACAGCCTTTGTCCGGGGGGATGGCCGCTGTCGCATGCTGATAGCTACTATCATACAACCATGTCAGGTGGGGTGATTGTATCGATATCATGAAGAAAGAATTTATGAATGACAGGTAGAATTAATATATTAATGAGAAGTAGAATGAATATGTGAATCTCAGGTGGAACAAATATATGAATGACACGTGAAGTGACATATTATGACAGGTGGAGCGAATATATGAATGACACGTGAAGTGACATATTATGACAGGTGGAGCGAATATATTAATGACATGTGAAGTGAAATATTATGACAGGTGGAGCGAATATATGAATGACATGTGAAGTGAAATATTATGACAGGTGGAGCGAATATATTAATGACATGTGAAGTGAAATATTATGACAGGTGGAGCGAATATATGAATGACATGTGAAGTGAAATATTATGACAGGTGGAGCGAATATATGAATGACATGTGAAGTGAAATATTATGACAGGTGGAGCGAATATATGAATGACATGTGAAGTGAAATATTATGACAGGTGGAGTGAATATATTAATGACATGTGAAGTGAAATATTATGACAGGTGGATCGAATATATGAATGACATGTGAAGTTACATATTATGACAGGTGGAGTCAATATATGAATGACATATGAAGTTAAATATTATGACAGGTGGAGCGAATATATTAATGACATGTGAAGTTAAATATTATGAAAAGCAGAATGATTATATAAATAACAGATGCAATGGATCTATGAATGACATTTTGGGTGAATATATGTGTGAATGACACGTTGGGTGAATATATGTGTGAATGACACGTTGGGTGAATATATGTGTGAATGACACGTTGGGTGAATATATGTGTGAATGACACGTTGGGTGAATATATGTGTGAATGACACGTTGGGTGAATATATGTGTGAATGACACGTTGGGTGAATATATGTGTGAATGACACGTTGGGTGAATATATGCGTGAATGACACGTTGGGTGAATATATGCGTGAATGACACGTTGGGTGAATATATGCGTGAATGACACGTTGGGTGAATATATGTGTGAATGACACGTTGGGTGAATATATGTGTGAATGACACGTTGGGTGAATATATGTGTGAATGACACGTTGGGTGAATATATGTGTGAATGACACGTTGGGTGAATATATGTGTGAATGACACGTTGGGTGAATATATGCGTGAATGACACGTTGGGTGAATATATGCGTGAATGACACGTTGGGTGAATATATGCGTGAATGACACGTTGGGTGAATATATGTGTGAATGACACGTTGGGTGAATATATGTGTGAATGACACGTTGGGTGAATATATGTGTGAATGACACGTTGGGTGAATATATGCGTGAATGACACGTTGGGTGAATATATGCGTGAATGACACGTTGGGTGAATATATGCGTGAATGACACGTTGGGTGAATATATGTGTGAATGACACGTTGGGTGAATATATGCGTGAATGACACGTGGGGTGAATATATGTGTGATTTATCCCGTGGAGAAATATTTGTGAATGAATGACCAACACACTGCGATACTCTTCACATGCCGCGTGATGTGGTTGTGTGCGTATGTGAACCATTAAATCAATATAAACCTACAGTTCATGTGAAAACATTCAGGATATATTGAGGCAGTTTGTTGATGTTATTTCATAAACATGACACCTCAACCTAGTGGGTATTCCAGGATAGTTGGTGGTCTGGTTGGAGGTGTGTCAGGCCATGACATTAGGCAGCCCCAATGAAGGTCGAAGGTTTGCACCCTGCGTGATGTTGCTCATCATATTTACAGTGTGTGTGTGTGTAAGTGTGTTTATGTGTGTTTATGTGTGTTTATGTGTGTGTGTGCGCGCGCGCGCGCGTGCGTGTGTGATCATATCAAGCAATAAAATACAACACTAAGCTACGTATGTTCACAAAGGTAGAACCGAAAAACTAACCGCGACTGTAAGAAATCTACGTGTTAAGATAGGCACAGAATAACGGCATAGGACACTAAGGTACACTACAGGATGAAGGAGAAACTACAGCATTGTACACTTACACGGCATAGGACACTAAGGTACACTCCAGGGAAGAAGAAAAACAGCACAGTAACACAGTAATGTACACTTTACACTACAGAGGACAAGAGACACAATACAGTAATGTACACTTTACACTACAGAGGAGAAGAGACACAATACAGTAATGTACACTTTACACTACAGAGGAGAAGAGAAACTATACAGTAATGTACACTTTACACTACAGAGGAGAAGAGAATACAATACAGTAATGTACATTTTACACTACAGGGGAGAAGAGAAACAATACATTAATGTGCCTTTACATCCCGCGGTACAAGCTACATACAAATGTAACATATTTGGTTGAAGTAGCAAGACTAATCATGTCTGTAGAGTACCCCAGTGTAGCCGAGTAACAACAACATACAATTAACCACGCCTGCGCCGTTATAAAACAACGATACCACCACTGCATCATCACAGCCGAAGCTGTGGTGACAACAACGGCCTGCCGATCTCAAAAATCTGGTAGACAACATTACCCCCCAAATTTGTGGCGGAAATCAATAGAATGAACAACATTGGGTGAAGTCATCGGGGTTTGTGCGCGGATTACTGGAAGATCAACACAATCACAGGCAGCCAGACGACATACACGTACTTACCGATCTGCGATGGTCACTCAAGTATAATCCGTTCTCTGGAACTGTGTGAACCACGCTCACAGCTAGCTACTGCCGGGTCAAGAGAGGTGGCTCTCGTCAAGTGAATCTGCCCGCCCTAAAGACACAGAGATACAAGACCAGGTTTTTCGCCAGCTACCCGTCAGTTTGGAGTCTGATATTTTTGCTACCTGCCCGAGTCGGCCAAGCTAACAGCAGCACTTGTGCGAGAGAGGGTTTTGTATTCCCGCTCACGACCAGGCCTTCAAGCCGTCTTGTCGCGTAGTCTTCTAGACAGGTTTGAGCGGCGGGTGGAATCAGATGGCGGTTGTCTGCGAAGAGAGCGAGCTGGACACAGATTACTTGCATCTTTGCAATATTTTCTCGAGGTTTGAACCCCACAATTGAGATACAGATCAGTCATGTTTGATCTATTCATTAATATTGCAGGTCCGATTCCCACACTAAGATATGCGTATGCTACTGTCCTATGTCCGACAGGGCTACAGTCTTTGACCAGTGACCTGTGTCTGTTAAAGTACACAATGACATCAACATATGTGTAAGTATGTAACAAAACACAGTGTCCTATGTCAACAAACATTGCAATCAACAATGAGAGAGTAGAACATATCAACCAAACATTGCCATCAACAATGAAGTAGTAGAATATATCAACCAAACATTGCCGTCAACATGACAGAAGTAGAACAGGTCAACCAAACATTGCCATCAACAATGAAGGAGTAGAACAGGTCAACCAAACATTGCCGTCAACAATGAAGGAGTAGAACAGGTCAACCAAACATTGCCATCAACAATGAAGAAGTAGAACAGATCAACCAAACATTGCCATCAACAATGAAGGAGTAGAACAGGTCAACCAAACATTGCCATAAACAATGAAGGAGTAGAACAGGTCAACCAAACATTGCCATAAACAATGAAGGAGTAGAACAGGTCAACCAAACATTGCCATAAACAATGAAGGAGTAGAACAGGTCAACCAAACATTACCATCAACAATGAAGGAGTAGAACAGGTCAACCAAACATTGCCATCAACAATGAAGGAGTAGAACAGGTCAACCAAACATTGATCAACAATGAAAAAGTAGAACAGATCAACCAAACATTGCCATCAACAAAGAAGGAGTAGAACAGGTCAACCAAACATTGCCATCAACAATGAAGAAGTAGAACATATCAACCAAACATTGCCGTCAACAATGAAGGAGTAGAACAGATCAACAAAACATTGCCGTCAACAATGAAGGAGTAGAACAGATCAACCAAACATTGCCGTCAGCAGTGAAGAAGTAGAACATGTCAACCAAACATTGCCGTCAACAATGAAGGAGTAGAACAGATCAAACAAACATTGCCATCAACAATGAAGACGTAGAACAGGTCAACCAAACATTGCCATCAACAATGAAGGAGTAGAACAAGTCAACCAAACATTGCCATCAACAATGAAGGAGTAGAACAGGTCAACCAAACATTGCCATCAACAATGAAGGAGTAGAACATGTCAACCAAACATTGCCGTCAACAATGAAGGAGTAGAATAGGTCAACAAAACATTGTCATCAACAATGAAGGAGTAGAACAGATCAAACAAACATAGCCATCAACAATGAAGAAGTAGAACAGATCAAACAAACATTGCCATCAACAATGAAGAAGTAGAACAGGTCAACCAAACATTGCCATCAACAATGAAGGAGTAGAATAGGTCAACAAAACATTGTCATCAACAATGAAGGAGTAGAACAGATCAATCAAACATTGCCATCAACAATGAAGGAGTAGAACAGATCAAACAAACATTGCCATCAACAATGAAGGAGTAGAACCGGTCAACCAAACATTGCCATCAACAATGAAGGAGTAGAACAGATCAATCAAACATTGCCGTCAACAATGAAGAAGTAGAACAGGTCAACCAAACATTGCCGTCAACAATGAAGAAGTAGAACAGATCAAACAAACATTGCCATCAACAATGAAGGAGTAGAACAGATCAACCAAATATTGCCGTCAACAATGAAGGAGTAGAACAGATCAAACAAACATTGCCGTCAACAATGAAGAAGTAGAACAAGTCAACCAAACATTGCCATCATTAATGAAGAAGAAGAATATATCAACCAAACATTGCCGTCAACAATGAAGGAGTAAAACAGATCAAACAAACATTGATGTCAACAATGAAGGAGTAGAACAGATCAAACAAACATTGCCATCAATAATGAAGAAGTACAACAGATCAAAGAAACATTGCCATCAATAATGAAGAAGTAGAACATGTCAACCAAACATTGTCATCAACAATGAAGAAGTAGAACATGTCAACCAAACATTGTCATCAACAATAAAAAAGTAGAACAGGTCAACCAAACATTGCCATCAACAATGAAGGAGTAGAACATGTCAACCAAACATTGCCATCAACAATGAAGAAGTAGAACATGTCAACCAAACATTACCATCAACAATGAAGAAGTAGAACATGTCAACCAAACATTGCCATCAACAATGAAGGAGTAGAACATGTCAACCAAACATTGCCATCAACAATGAATAAGTAGAACATGTCAACCAAACATTGCCATCAACAATGAAGGAGTAGAACATGTCAACCAAACATTGCCATCAACAATGAAGGAGTAGAACATGTCAACCAAACATTGCCATCAACAATGAAGGAGTAGAACATGTCAACCAAACATTGCCATCAACAATGAAGAAGTACAACAGATCAAACAAACATTGATGTCAACAATGAAGAAGTAGAACAGGTCAACCAAACATTGCCATCAACAATGAAGAAGTACAACATGTCAAACAAACATTGCCGACAACAATGAAGGAGTAGAACAGATCAAACAAACATTGCCATCAACAATGAAGAAGTAGAACAGGTCAACCAAACATTGCCATCAATAATGAAGGAGTAGAATATGTCAACCAAACATTGTCATCAACAATGAAGAAGTAGAACATGTCAACCAAACATTGTCATCAACAATGAAGAAGTAGAACAGGTCAACCAAACATTGCCATCAACAATGAAGGAGTAGAACATGTCAACCAAACATTGTCATCAACAATGAAGAAGTAGAACATGTCAACCAAATATTGCCATCAACAATGAAGAAGTAGAACAGGTCAACCAAACATTGCCATCAACAATGAAGGAGTTGAACATGTCAAACAAACATTGTCATCAACAATAAAGAAGTACAACAGATCAAACAAACATTGCCATCAACAATGAAGAAGTACAACAGATCAAACAAACATTGTCATCAACAATGAAGGAGTAGAACAGGTCAACCAAACATTGTCATCAACAATGAAGGAGTAGAACATGTCAACCAAACATTGTCATCAACAATGAAGGAGTAGAACATGTCAACCAAACATTGTCATCAACAATGAAGGAGTAGAACATGTCAACCAAACATTGTCATCAACAATGAAGGAGTAGAACATGTCAACCAAACATTGTCATCAACAATGAAGAAGTAGAACAGGTCAACCAAACATTGTCATCAACAATGAAGAAGTAGAACATGTCAACCAAACATTGTCATCAACAGTGAAGAAGTAGAACATGTCAACCAAACATTGTCATCAACAATTAAGGAGTAGAACAGGTCAACCAAACATTGTCATCAACAATGAAGGAGTAGAACATGTCAACCAAACATTGTCATCAACAATGAAGAAGTAGAACATGTCAACCAAACATTGTCATCAACAATGAAGAAGTAGAACATGTCAACCAAACATTGTCATCAACAATGAAGAAGTAGAACATGTAAACCAAACATTGTCATCAACAATGAAGGAGTAGAACAGGTCAACCAAACATTACCATCAACAATGAAGGAGTAGAACATGTCAACCAAACATTGTCATCAACAATGAAGGAGTAGAACATGTCAACCAAACATTGTCATCAACAATGAAGGAGTAGAACATGTCAACCAAACATTGTCATCAACAATGAACGAGTAGAACATGTCAACCAAACATTGTCATCAACAATGAAGGAGTAGAACATGTCAACCAAACATTGCCATCAACAATGAAGGAGTAGAACATGTCAACCAAACATTGTCATCAACAATGAAGGAGTAGAACATGTCAACCAAACATTGTCATCAACAATGAAGGAGTAGAACATGTCAACCAAACATTGTCATCAACAATGAAGGAGTAGAACATGTCAACCAAACATTGTCATCAACAATGAAGAAGTAGAACATGTCAACCAAACATTGTCATCAACAATGAAGAAGTAGAACATGTCAACGAAACATTGTCATCAACAATGAAGAAGTAGAACATGTCAACCAAACATTGTCATCAACAATGAAGGAGTAGAACAGGTCAACGAAACATTGCCATCAACAATGAAGGAGTAGAACATGTCAACCAAACATTGTCATCAACAATGAAGGAGTAGAACATGTCAACCAAACATTGTCATCAACAATGAAGGAGTAGAACATGTCAACCAAACATTGTCATCAACAATGAAGAAGTAGAACAGGTCAACCAAACATTGCCATCAACAATGAATGAGTAGAACATGTCAACTAAACATTGTCATCAACAATGAAGAAGTAGATCAAGTTAACCAAACATTGTCATCAACAATGAAGGAGTAGAACAGATCAAACAATCATTGCCGTCAACAATGAAGGAGTAGAACAGATCAAACAATCATTGCCGTCAACAATGAAGGAGTAGAACAGATCAAACAATCATTGCCGTCAACAATGAAGAAGTAGAACATGTCAACCAAACATTGTTATCAACAATGAAGGAGTAGAACATGTCAACCAAACATTGCCATCAACAATGAAGGAGTAGAACATGTCAACCAAACATTGTCATCAACAATGAAGGAGTAGAACATGTCAACCAAACATTGCCATCAACAATAAAGGAGTAGAACATGTCAACCAAACATTGTCATCAACAATGAAGGAGTAGAACATGTCAACCAAACATTGTCATCAACAATGAAGGAGTAGAACATGTCAACCAAACATTGTCATCAACAATGAAGGAGTAGAACATGTCAACCAAACATTGTCATCAACAATGAAGGAGTAGAACATGTCAACCAAACATTGTCATCAACAATGAAGAAGTAGAACATGTCAACCAAACTTTGTCATCAAAAATGAAGAAGTAGAACATGTCAACCAAACATTGTCATCAACAATGAAGAAGTAGAACATGTCAAACAAACATTGTCATCAACAATGAAGGAGTAGAACAGGTAAACCAAACATTGTCATCAACAATGAAGGATTAGAAAATGTCAACCAAACATTGTCATCAACAATGAAGTAGTAGAACATGTCAACCAAACATTGTCATCAACAATGAAGAAGTAGAACAGGTCAACCAAACATTGCCATCAACAATGAAGGAGTAGAACATGTCAACCAAACATTGTCATCAACAATGAAGAAGTAGATCAAGTTAACCAAACATTGTCATCAACAATGAAGGAGTAGAACAGATCAAACAATCATTGCCGTCAACAATGAAGGAGTAGAACAGATCAAACAATCATTGCCGTCAACAATGAAGGAGTAGAACAGATCAAACAATCATTGCCGTCAACAATGAAGGAGTAGAACAGATCAAACAAACATTTCCATCAACAATGAAGGAGTAGAACAAGTCAATCAAACATTGCCGTCAACGATGAAGGATTAGAACAGATCAAACAAACATTTCCATCAACAATGAAGGAGTAGAACAAGTCAATCAAACATTGCCGTCAACGATGAAGGAGTAGAACAGATCAAACAAACATTGCCATCAACAATAAAGAAGTAGAACAGGTCAACCAAACATTGCCATCAACAATGAAGAAGTAGAACAGGTCAACCAAACATTGCCGTCAACGATGAAGGAGCAGAACAGATCAAACAAACATTGCCATCAACAATGAAGAAGTAGAACAAGTCAATCAAACATTGCCGTCAACGATGAAGGAGCAGAACAGATCAAACAAACATTGCCATCAACAATGAAGAAGTAGAACAGGTCAACCAAACATTGCCATCAACAATGAAGAAGTAGAACAGGTCAACCAAACATTGCCATCAACAATGAAGAAGTAGAACAGGTCAACCAAACATTGCCATCAACAATGAAGGAGTAGAACATGTCAACCAAACATTGTCATCAAAAATGAAGAAGTAGATCATGTTAACCAAACAATGTCATCAACAATGAAGGAGTAGAACAGATCAAACAATCATTGCCGTCAACAATGAAGGTGTAGAACAGATCAAACAATCATTGCCGTCAACAATGAAGGAGTAGAACAGATCAAACAATCATTGCCGTCAACAATGAAGGAGTAGAACAGATCAAACAAACATTTCCATCAACAATGAAGGAGTAGAACAAGTCAATCAAACATTGCCGTCAACGATGAAGGAGTAGAACAGATCAAACAAACATTTCCATCAACAATGAAGGAGTAGAACAAGTCAATCAAACATTGCCGTCAACGCTGAAGGAGTAGAACAGATCAAACAAACATTGCCATCAACAATGAAGAAGTAGAACATGTCAACCAAATATTGCCATCAACAATGAAGAAGTAGAACAGGTCAACCAAACATTGCCATCAACAATGAAGGAGTTGAACATGTCAAACAAACATTGTCATCAACAATAAAGAAGTACAACAGATCAAACAAACATTGCCATCAACAATGAAGAAGTACAACAGATCAAACAAACATTGTCATCAACAATGAAGGAGTAGAACAGGTCAACCAAACATTGTCATCAACAATGAAGGAGTAGAACATGTCAACCAAACATTGTCATCAACAATGAAGGAGTAGAACATGTCAACCAAACATTGTCATCAACAATGAAGGAGTAGAACATGTCAACCAAACATTGTCATCAACAATGAAGGAGTAGAACATGTCAACCAAACATTGTCATCAACAATGAAGAAGTAGAACAGGTCAACCAAACATTGTCATCAACAATGAAGAAGTAGAACATGTCAACCAAACATTGTCATCAACAGTGAAGAAGTAGAACATGTCAACCAAACATTGTCATCAACAATTAAGGAGTAGAACAGGTCAACCAAACATTGTTATCAACAATGAAGGAGTAGAACATGTCAACCAAACATTGTCATCAACAATGAAGAAGTAGAACATGTCAACCAAACATTGTCATCAACAATGAAGAAGTAGAACATGTCAACCAAACATTGTCATCAACAATGAAGAAGTAGAACATGTAAACCAAACATTGTCATCAACAATGAAGGAGTAGAACAGGTCAACCAAACATTACCATCAACAATGAAGGAGTAGAACATGTCAACCAAACATTGTCATCAACAATGAAGGAGTAGAACATGTCAACCAAACATTGTCATCAACAATGAAGGAGTAGAACATGTCAACCAAACATTGTCATCAACAATGAACGAGTAGAACATGTCAACCAAACATTGTCATCAACAATGAAGGAGTAGAACATGTCAACCAAACATTGCCATCAACAATGAAGGAGTAGAACATGTCAACCAAACATTGTCATCAACAATGAAGGAGTAGAACATGTCAACCAAACATTGTCATCAACAATGAAGGAGTAGAACATGTCAACCAAACATTGTCATCAACAATGAAGGAGTAGAACATGTCAACCAAACATTGTCATCAACAATGAAGAAGTAGAACATGTCAACCAAACATTGTCATCAACAATGAAGAAGTAGAACATGTCAACGAAACATTGTCATCAACAATGAAGAAGTAGAACATGTCAACCAAACATTGTCATCAACAATGAAGGAGTAGAACAGGTCAACGAAACATTGCCATCAACAATGAAGGAGTAGAACATGTCAACCAAACATTGTCATCAACAATGAAGGAGTAGAACATGTCAACCAAACATTGTCATCAACAATGAAGGAGTAGAACATGTCAACCAAACATTGTCATCAACAATGAAGAAGTAGAACAGGTCAACCAAACATTGCCATCAACAATGAATGAGTAGAACATGTCAACTAAACATTGTCATCAACAATGAAGAAGTAGATCAAGTTAACCAAACATTGTCATCAACAATGAAGGAGTAGAACAGATCAAACAATCATTGCCGTCAACAATGAAGGAGTAGAACAGATCAAACAATCATTGCCGTCAACAATGAAGGAGTAGAACAGATCAAACAATCATTGCCGTCAACAATGAAGAAGTAGAACATGTCAACCAAACATTGTCATCAACAATGAAGGAGTAGAACATGTCAACCAAACATTGCCATCAACAATGAAGGAGTAGAACATGTCAACCAAACATTGTCATCAACAATGAAGGAGTAGAACATGTCAACCAAACATTGCCATCAACAATAAAGGAGTAGAACATGTCAACCAAACATTGTCATCAACAATGAAGGAGTAGAACATGTCAACCAAACATTGTCATCAACAATGAAGGAGTAGAACATGTCAACCAAACATTGTCATCAACAATGAAGGAGTAGAACATGTCAACCAAACATTGTCATCAACAATGAAGGAGTAGAACATGTCAACCAAACATTGTCATCAACAATGAAGAAGTAGAACATGTCAACCAAACTTTGTCATCAAAAATGAAGAAGTAGAACATGTCAACCAAACATTGTCATCAACAATGAAGAAGTAGAACATGTCAAACAAACATTGTCATCAACAATGAAGGAGTAGAACAGGTAAACCAAACATTGTCATCAACAATGAAGGATTAGAAAATGTCAACCAAACATTGTCATCAACAATGAAGTAGTAGAACATGTCAACCAAACATTGTCATCAACAATGAAGAAGTAGAACAGGTCAACCAAACATTGCCATCAACAATGAAGGAGTAGAACATGTCAACCAAACATTGTCATCAACAATGAAGAAGTAGATCAAGTTAACCAAACATTGTCATGAACAATGAAGGAGTAGAACAGATCAAACAATCATTGCCGTCAACAATGAAGGAGTAGAACAGATCAAACAATCATTGCCGTCAACAATGAAGGAGTAGAACAGATCAAACAATCATTGCCGTCAACAATGAAGGAGTAGAACAGATCAAACAAACATTTCCATCAACAATGAAGGAGTAGAACAAGTCAATCAAACATTGCCGTCAACGATGAAGGATTAGAACAGATCAAACAAACATTTCCATCAACAATGAAGGAGTAGAACAAGTCAATCAAACATTGCCGTCAACGATGAAGGAGTAGAACAGATCAAACAAACATTGCCATCAACAATAAAGAAGTAGAACAGGTCAACCAAACATTGCCATCAACAATGAAGAAGTAGAACAGGTCAACCAAACATTGCCGTCAACGATGAAGGAGCAGAACAGATCAAACAAACATTGCCATCAACAATGAAGAAGTAGAACAAGTCAATCAAACATTGCCGTCAACGATGAAGGAGCAGAACAGATTAAACAAACATTGCCATCAACAATGAAGAAGTAGAACAGGTCAACCAAACATTGCCATCAACAATGAAGAAGTAGAACAGGTCAACCAAACATTGCCATCAACAATGAAGAAGTAGAACAGGTCAACCAAACATTGCCATCAACAATGAAGGAGTAGAACATGTCAACCAAACATTGTCATCAAAAATGAAGAAGTAGATCATGTTAACCAAACAATGTCATCAACAATGAAGGAGTAGAACAGATCAAACAATCATTGCCGTCAACAATGAAGGTGTAGAACAGATCAAACAATCATTGCCGTCAACAATGAAGGAGTAGAACAGATCAAACAATCATTGCCGTCAACAATGAAGGAGTAGAACAGATCAAACAAACATTTCCATCAACAATGAAGGAGTAGAACAAGTCAATCAAACATTGCCGTCAACGATGAAGGAGTAGAACAGATCAAACAAACATTTCCATCAACAATGAAGGAGTAGAACAAGTCAATCAAACATTGCCGTCAACGCTGAAGGAGTAGAACAGATCAAACAAACATTGCCATCAACAATGAAGGAGCAGAACAGGTCAACCAAAAATTGCCATCAACAATAAAGAGGTAGAACAAATCAACCAATCATTGCCATCAACAATGAAGGAGTAGAACAGGTCAACCAAACATTGTCATTAACAATGAAGGAGTAGAACAGGTCAACCAAACATTGCAATCAACAATGAGGAAGTAGAACATGTCAACCAAATATTGTCATCAACAATGAAGGAGTAGAACAGGTCAACCAAACATTGCCATCAACAATTAAGGAGTAGAACAGGTCAACCAAACATTGTCGTCAACAATTAAGGAGTAGAACAGGTCAACCAAACATTGTCGTCAACAATGAAGGAGTAGAACACGTCAACCAAACATTGCCATCAACAATGAAGGATTAGAACACGTCAACCAAACATTGTCATCAACAATGAAGAAGTAGATCAAGTCAACCAAACATTGCCATTAACAATGAAGGAGTAGAACAGGTCAACCAAACATTGCCGTCAACAGTGAAGAAGTAGAACATGTCAACCAAACATTGCCATCAACAACGTAGGAGTAGAACATGTCAACCAAACTATGCCATCAACAATGAAGTAGTAGAACAGTTCAACCAAACATTGCCATCAACAATGAAGAAGTAGAACAGGTAAACCAAACATTGCCATCAACAATGAAGGAGTAGAACAGGTCAACCAAACATTGCCATCAACAATGAAGGAGTAGAACAGGTCAACCAAACATTGCCATAAACAATGAAGAAGTAGAACATGTCATCCAAGCATTGCCATCAACAATGAAGGAGTAGAACAGGTCAACCAAACTTTGCCGTCAACAGTGAAGAAGTAGAACATGTCAACCAAACATTGCCATCAACAATGAAGGAGTAGAACATGTCAACCAAACATTGCCATCAACAATGAAGGAGTAGAACATATCATCCAAACATTGCCATCAACAATGAAGGAGTAGAACATGTCAACCAAACATTGCTATCAACAATGAAGGATTAGAACATGTCAACCAAACATTGCCATCAACAATGAAGGATTAGAACATGTCAACCAATCATTGCCGTCAACAATGAAGGAGTAGAACAGGTCAACCAAACATTGCCGTCAACAATGAAGGAGTAGAACAGATCAAACAAACATTGCCGTCAACAATGAAGAAGTAGAACAAGTCAACCAAACATTGCCATCATTAATGAAGAAGAAGAATATATCAACCAAACATTGCCGTCAACAATGAAGGAGTAGAACAAGTCAACCAAATATTGCCGTCAACAATGAAGGAGTAGAACAGGTCAAACAAACATTGCCGTCAACAATGAAGGAGTAGAACAGATCAAACAAACATTGATGTCAACAATGAAGGAGTAGAACAGATCAAACAAACATTGCCATCAACAATGAAGAAGTAGAACAGATCAATCAAACATTGCCATCAACAATGAAGAAGTACAACAGATCAAACAAACATTGCCATCAACAATGAAGAAGTAGAACAGGTCAACCAAACATTGTCATCAACAATGAAGAAGTAGAACAGTTCAACCAAACATTGCCATCAACATTGAAGAAGTAGAACAGGTCAACCAAACATTGCCATCAACAATGAAGAAGTAGAACAGGTCAACCAAACATTGCCATCAACAATGAAGGAGTAGAACATGTCAACCAAAACATTGTCATCAACAAAGAAGAAGTAGATCAAGTTAACCAAACATTGTCATCAACAATGAAGGAGTAGAACAGATCAAACAATCATTGCCGTCAACAATGAAGGAGTAGAACAGATCAAACAATCATTGCCGTCAACAATGAAGGAGTAGAACAGATCAAACAATCATTGCCGTCAACAATGAAGGAGTAGAACAGATCAAACAAACATTTCCATCAACAATGAAGGAGTAGAACAAGTCAATCAAACATTGCCGTCAACGATGAAGGATTAGAACAGATCAAACAAACATTTCCATCAACAATGAAGGAGTAGAACAAGTCAATCAAACATTGCCGTCAACGATGAAGGAGTAGAACAGATCAAACAAACATTGCCATCAACAATAAAGAAGTAGAACAGGTCAACCAAACATTGCCATCAACAATGAAGAAGTAGAACAGGTCAACCAAACATTGCCGTCAACGATGAAGGAGCAGAACAGATCAAACAAACATTGCCATCAACAATGAAGAAGTAGAACAAGTCAATCAAACATTGCCGTCAACGATGAAGGAGCAGAACAGATCAAACAAACATTGCCATCAACAATGAAGAAGTAGAACAGGTCAACCAAACATTGCCATCAACAATGAAGAAGTAGAACAGGTCAACCAAACATTGCCATCAACAATGAAGAAGTAGAACAGGTCAACCAAACATTGCCATTAACAATGAAGGAGTAGAACATGTCAACCAAACATTGTCATCAAAAATGAAGAAGTAGATCATGTTAACCAAACAATGTCATCAACAATGAAGGAGTAGAACAGATGAAACAATCATTGCCGTCAACAATGAAGGTGTAGAACAGATCAAACAATCATTGCCATCAACAATGAAGGAGTAGAACAGATCAAACAATCATTGCCGTCAACAATGAAGGAGTAGAACAGATCAAACAAACATTTCCATCAACAATGAAGGAGTAGAACAAGTCAATCAAACATTGCCGTCAACGATGAAGGAGTAGAACAGATCAAACAAACATTTCCATCAACAATGAAGGAGTAGAACAAGTCAAACAAACATTGCCGTCAACGCTGAAGGAGTAGAACAGATCAAACAAACATTGCCATCAACAATGAAGGAGCAGAACAGGTCAACCAAAAATTGCCATCAACAATAAAGAGGTAGAACAAATCAACCAATCATTGCCATCAACAATGAAGGAGTAGAACAGGTCAACCAAACATTGTCATTAACAATGAAGGAGTAGAACAGGTCAACCAAACATTGCCATCAACAATGAGGAAGTAGAACATGTCAACCAAATATTGTCATCAACAATGAAGGAGTAGAACAGGTCAACCAAACATTGCCATCAACAATTAAGGAGTAGAACAGGTCAACCAAACATTGTCGTCAACAATTAAGGAGTAGAACAGGTCAACCAAACATTGTCGTCAACAATGAAGGAGTAGAACACGTCAACCAAACATTGCCATCAACAATGAAGGATTAGAACACGTCAACCAAACATTGTCATCAACAATGAAGAAGTAGATCAAGTCAACCAAACATTGCCATCAACAATGAAGGAGTAGAACAGGTCAACCAAACATTGCCGTCAACAGTGAAGAAGTAAAACATGTCAACCAAACATTGCCATCAACAACGTAGGAGTAGAACATGTCAACCAAACATTGCCATCAACACTGAAGGAGTAGAACAGTTCAACCAAACATTGCCATCAACAATGAAGAAGTAGAACAGGTAAACCAAACATTGCCATCAACAATGAAGGAGTAGAACAGGTCAACCAAACATTGCCATCAACAATGAAGGAGTAGAACAGGTCAACCAAACATTGCCATAAACAATGAAGAAGTAGAACATGTCATCCAAACATTGCCATCAACAATGAAGGAGTAGAACAGGTCAACCAAACTTTGCCGTCAACAGTGAAGAAGTAGAACATGTCAACCAAACATTGCCATCAACAATGAAGGAGTAGAACATGTCAACCAAACATTGCCATCAACAATAAAGGAGTAGAACATATCATCCAAACATTGCCATCAACAATGAAGGAGTAGAACATGTCAACCAAACATTGCTATCAACAATGAAGGATTAGAACATGTCAACCAAACATTGCCATCAACAATGAAGGATTAGAACATGTCAACCAATCATTGCCGTCAACAATGAAGGAGTAGAACAGGTCAACCAAACATTGCCGTCAACAATGAAGGAGTAGAACAGATCAAACAAACATTGCCGTCAACAATGAAGAAGTAGGACAAGTCAACCAAACATTGCCATCATTAATGAAGAAGAAGAATATATCAACCAAACATTGCCGTCAACAATGAAGGAGTAGAACAAGTCAACCAAATATTGCCGTCAACAATGAAGGAGTAGAACAGGTCAAACAAACATTGCCGTCAACAATGAAGGAGTAGAACAGATCAAACAAACATTGATGTCAACAATGAAGGAGTAGAACAGATCAAACAAACATTGCCATCAACAATGAAGAAGTAGAACAGATCAATCAAACATTGCCATCAACAATGAAGAAGTACAACAGATCAAACAAACATTGCCATCAACAATGAAGAAGTAGAACAGGTCAACCAAACATTGTCATCAACAATGAAGAAGTAGAACAGTTCAACCAAACATTGCCATCAACAATGAAGAAGTAGAACAGGTCAACCAAACATTGCCATCAACAATGAAGAAGTAGAACAGGTCAACCAAACATTGCCATCAACAACGTAGGAGTAGAACATGTCAACCAAACATTGCCATCAACACTGAAGGAGTAGAACAGTTCAACCAAACATTGCCATCAACAATGAAGAAGTAGAACAGGTAAACCAAACATTGCCATCAACAATGAAGGAGTAGAACAGGTCAACCAAACATTGCCATCAACAATGAAGGAGTAGAACAGGTCAACCAAACATTGCCATAAACAATGAAGAAGTAGAACATGTCATCCAAACATTGCCATCAACAATGAAGGAGTAGAACAGGTCAACCAAACTTTGCCGTCAACAGTGAAGAAGTAGAACATGTCAACCAAACATTGCCATCAACAATGAAGGAGTAGAACATGTCAACCAAACATTGCCATCAACAATAAAGGAGTAGAACATATCATCCAAACATTGCCATCAACAATGAAGGAGTAGAACATGTCAACCAAACATTGCTATCAACAATGAAGGATTAGAACATGTCAACCAAACATTGCCATCAACAATGAAGGATTAGAACATGTCAACCAATCATTGCCGTCAACAATGAAGGAGTAGAACAGGTCAACCAAACATTGCCGTCAACAATGAAGGAGTAGAACAGATCAAACAAACATTGCCGTCAACAATGAAGAAGTAGGACAAGTCAACCAAACATTGCCATCATTAATGAAGAAGAAGAATATATCAACCAAACATTGCCGTCAACAATGAAGGAGTAGAACAAGTCAACCAAATATTGCCGTCAACAATGAAGGAGTAGAACAGGTCAAACAAACATTGCCGTCAACAATGAAGGAGTAGAACAGATCAAACAAACATTGATGTCAACAATGAAGGAGTAGAACAGATCAAACAAACATTGCCATCAACAATGAAGAAGTAGAACAGATCAATCAAACATTGCCATCAACAATGAAGAAGTACAACAGATCAAACAAACATTGCCATCAACAATGAAGAAGTAGAACAGGTCAACCAAACATTGTCATCAACAATGAAGAAGTAGAACAGTTCAACCAAACATTGCCATCAACAATGAAGAAGTAGAACAGGTCAACCAAACATTGCCATCAACAATGAAGAAGTAGAACAGGTCAACCAAACATTGCCATCAACAATGAAGGAGTAGAACATGTCAACCAAAACATTGTCATCAACAAAGAAGAAGTAGATCAAGTTAACCAAACATTGTCATCAACAATGAAGGAGTAGAACAGATCAAACAATCATTGCCGTCAACAATGAAGGAGTAGAACAGATCAAACAATCATTGCCGTCAACAATGAAGGAGTAGAACAGATCAAACAATCATTGCCGTCAACAATGAAGGAGTAGAACAGATCAAACAAACATTTCCATCAACAATGAAGGAGTAGAACAAGTCAATCAAACATTGCCGTCAACGATGAAGGAGTAGAACAGATCAAACAAACATTTCCATCAACAATGAAGGAGTAGAACAAGTCAATCAAACATTGCCATCAACAATGAAGGAGCAGAACAGGTCAACCAAACATTGCCATCAACAATAAAGAGGTAGAACAAATCAACCAATCATTGCCATCAACAATGAAGGAGTAGAACAGGTCAACCAAACATTGTCATTAACAATGAAGGAGTAGAACAGGTCAACCAAACATTGCCATCAACAATGAGGAAGTAGAACATGTCAACCAAACATTGTCATCAACAATGAAGGAGTAGAACAGGTCAACCAAACATTGCCATCAACAATTAAGGAGTAGAACAGGTCAACCAAACATTGTCGTCATCAATTAAGGAGTAGAACAGGTCAACCAAACATTGTCGTCAACAATGAAGGAGTAGAACACGTCAACCAAACATTGCCATCAACAATGAAGGATTAGAACACGTCAACCAAACATTGTCATCAACAATGAAGAAGTAGATCAAGTCAACCAAACATTGCCATCAACAATGAAGGAGTAGAACAGGTCAACCAAACATTGGCATCAACAATGAAGAAGTAGAACATGTCAACCAAACATTGTCATCAACAATAAAGAAGTAGAACATGTCAACCAAACATTGTCATCAACAATGAAGGAGTAGAACAGGTCAACCAAACATTGCCATCAACAATGAAGGAGTAGAACAGGTCAACCAAACATTGTCATCAACAATGAAGAAGTAGAACATGTCAACCAAACATTGTCATCAACAATGAAGAAGTAGAACATGTCAACCAAACATTGTCATCAACAATGAAGGAGTAGAACAGATCAAACAATCATTGCCGTCAACAATGAAGGAGTAGAACAGATCAAACAATCATTGCCGTCAACAATGAAGGAGTAGAACAGATCAAACAATCATTGCCGTCAACAACGAAGAAGTAGAACATGTCAACCAAACATTGTCATCAACAATGAAGGAGTAGAACATGTCAACCAAACATTGCCAACAACAATGAAGGAGTAGAACATGTCAACCAAACATTGTCATCAACAATGAAGGAGTAGAACATGTCAACCAAACATTGCCATCAACAATGAAGGAGTAGAACATGTCAACCAAACAATGTCATCAACAATGAGGGAGTAGAACATGTCAACCAAACATAGTCATCAACAATGAAGGAGTAGAACATGTCAACCAAACATTGTCATCAACAATGAAGAAGTAGAACATGTCAACCAAACATTGTCATCAACAATGAAGAAGTAGAACATGTCAACCAAACATTGTCATCAACAATGAAGGAGTAGAACAGGTCAACCAAACATTGCCATCAACAATGAAGGAGTAGAACATGTCAACCTAACATTGTCATCAACAATGAAGGAGTAGAACATGTCAACCAATTATTGTCATCAACAATGAAGGAGTAGAACATGTCAACCAAACATTGTCATCAACAATGAAGAAGTAGAACAGGTCAACCAAACATTGCCATCAACAATGAAGGAGTAGAACATGTCAACCAAACATTGTCATCAACAATGAAGAAGTAGATCAAGTTAACCAAACATTGTCATCAACAATGAAGGAGTAGAACAGATCAAACAATCATTGCCGTCAACAATTAAGGAGTAGAACAGATCAAACAATCATTGCCGTCAACAATGAAGGAGTAGAACAGATCAAACAATCATTGCCGTCAACAATGAAGGAGTAGAACAGATCAAACAAACATTTCCATCAACAATGAAGGAGTAGAACAAGTCAATCAAACATTGCCGTCAACGATGAAGGATTAGAACAGATCAAACAAACATTTCAATCAACAATGAAGGAGTAGAACAAGTCAATCAAACATTACCGTCAACGATAAAGGAGTAGAACAGATCAAACAAACATTGCCATCAACAATAAAGAAGTAGAACAGGTCAACCAAAAATTGCCATCAACAATGAAGAAGTAGAACAGGTCAACCAAACATTGCCATCAACAATGAAGAAGTAGAACAGATCAAACAAACATTTCCATCAACAATGAAGGAGTAGAACAAGTCAATCAAACATTGCCGTCAACGATGAAGGAGTAGAACAGATCAAACAAACATTTCCATCAACAATGAAGGAGTAGAACAAGTCAATCAAACATTGCCGTCAACGATGAAGGAGCAGAACAGATCAAACAAACATTGCCATCAACAATGAAGAAGTAGAACAGGTCAACCAAACATTGTCATCAACAATGAAGAAGTAGAACAGTTCAACCAAACATTGCCATCAACAATGAAGAAGTAGAACAGGTCAACCAAACATTGCCATCAACAATGAAGAAGTAGAACAGGTCAACCAAACATTGCCATCAACAATGAAGGAGTAGAACATGTCAACCAAACATTGTCATCAAAAATGAAGAAGTAGATCAAGTTAACCAAACATTGTCATCAACAATGAAGGAGTAGGACAGGTCAACCAAACATTGCCATCAACAATTAAGGAGTAGAACAGGTCAACCAAACATTGTCGTCAACAATTAAGGAGTAGAACAGGTCAACCAAACATTGTCGTCAACAATGAAGGAGTAGAACACGTCAACCAAACATTGCCATCAACAATGAAGGATTAGAACACGTCAAACAAACATTGTCATCAACAATGAAGAAGTAGATCAAGTCAACCAAACATTGCCATCAACAATGAAGGAGTAGAACAGGTCAACCAAACATTGCCATCAACAATGAAGAAGTAGAACATGTCAACCAAACATTGTCATCAACAATGAAGAAGTAGAACATGTCAACCAAACATTGTCATCAACAATGAAGGAGTAGAACAGGTCAACCAAACATTGCCATCAACAATGAAGGAGTAGAACAGGTCAACCAAACATTGCCGTCAACAATAAAGAAGTACAACAAGTCAACCAAACATTGCCATCATTAATGAAGAAGAAGAATATATCAACCAAACATTGCCGTCAACAATGAAGGAGTAGAACAAGTCAACCAAATATTGCCGTCAACAATGAAGGAGTAGAACAGGTCAAACAAACATTGCCGTCAACAATGAAGGAGTAGAACAGATCAAACAAACATTGATGTCAACAATGAAGGAGTAGAACAGATCAAACAAACATTGCCATAAACAATGAAGAAGTAGAACAGATCAAACAATCATTGCCGTCAACAATGAAGGAGTAGAACAGATCAAACAAACATTTCCATCAACAATGAAGGAGTAGAACAAGTCAATCAAACATTGCCGTCAACGATGAAGGAGTAGAACAGATCAAACAAACATTTCCATCAACAATGAAGGAGTAGAACAAGTCAATCAAACATTGCCGTCAACGCTGAAGGAGTAGAACAGATCAAACAAACATTGCCATCAACAATGAAGGAGCAGAACAGGTCAACCAAAAATTGCCATCAACAATAAAGAGGTAGAACAAATCAACCAATCATTGCCATCAACAATGAAGGAGTAGAACAGGTCAACCAAACATTGTCATTAACAATGAAGGAGTAGAACAGGTCAACCAAACATTGCCATCAACAATGAGGAAGTAGAACATGTCAACCAAATATTGTCATCAACAATGAAGGAGTAGAACAGGTCAACCAAACATTGCCATCAACAATTAAGGAGTAGAACAGGTCAACCAAACATTGTCGTCAACAATTAAGGAGTAGAACAGGTCAACCAAACATTGTCGTCAACAATGAAGGAGTAGAACACGTCAACCAAACATTGCCATCAACAATGAAGGATTAGAACACGTCAACCAAACATTGTCATCAACAATGAAGAAGTAGATCAAGTCAACCAAACATTGCCATCAACAATGAAGGAGTAGAACAGGTCAACCAAACATTGCCGTCAACAGTGAAGAAGTAGAACATGTCAACCAAACATTGCCATCAACAACGTAGGAGTAGACCATGTCAACCAAACATTGCCATCAACAATGAAGGAGTAGAACAGTTCAACCAAACATTGCCATCAACAATGAAGAAGTAGAACAGGTAAACCAAACATTGCCATCAACAATGAAGGAGTAGAACAGGTCAACCAAACATTGCCATCAACAATGAAGGAGTAGAACAGGTCTACCAAACATTGCCATAAACAATGAAGAAGTAGAACATGTCATCCAAACATTGCCATCAACAATGAAGGAGTAGAACAGGTCAACCAAACATTGCCATCAACAATGAAGGAGTAGAACAGTTCAACCAAACATTGCCATCAACAATGAAGAAGTAGAACAGGTAAACCAAACATTGCCATCAACAATGAAGGAGTAGAACAGGTCAACCAAACATTGCCATCAACAATGAAGGAGTAGAACAGGTCTACCAAACATTGCCATAAACAATGAAGAAGTAGAACATGTCATCCAAACATTGCCATCAACAGTGAAGAAGTAGAACATGTCAACCAAACATTGCCATCAACAATGAAGGAGTAGAACATGTCAACCAAACATTGCCATCAACAATGAAGGAGTAGAACATATCATCCAAACATTGCCATCAACAATGAAGGAGTAGAACATGTCAACCAAACATTGCTATCAACAATGAAGGATTAGAACATGTCAACCAAACATTGCCATCAACAATGAAGGATTAGAACATGTCAACCAATCATTGCCGTCAACAATGAAGGAGTAGAACAGGTCAACCAAACATTGCCGTCAACAATGAAGGAGTAGAACAGATCAAACAAACATTGCCGTCAACAATGAAGAAGTAGAACAAGTCAACCAAACATTGCCATCATTAATGAAGAAGAAGAATATATCAACCAAACATTGCCGTCAACAATGAAGGAGTAGAACAAGTCAACCAAATATTGCCGTCAACAATGAAGGAGTAGAACAGGTCAAACAAACATTGCCGTCAACAATGAAGGAGTAGAACAGATCAAACAAACATTGATGTCAACAATGAAGGAGTAGAACAGATCAAAGAAACATTGCCATCAACAATGAAGAAGTAGAACAGATCAATCAAACATTGCCATCAACAATGAAGAAGTACAACAGATCAAACAAACATTGCCATCAACAATGAAGAAGTAGAACAGGTCAACCAAACATTGTCATCAACAATGAAGAAGTAGAACAGTTCAACCAAACATTGCCATCAACAATGAGGAAGTAGAACATGTCAACCAAACATTGTCATCAACAATGAAGGAGTAGAACAGGTCAACCAAACATTGCCATCAACAATTAAGGAGTAGAACAGGTCAACCAAACATTGTCGTCATCAATTAAGGAGTAGAACAGGTCAACCAAACATTGTCGTCAACAATGAAGGAGTAGAACACGTCAACCAAACATTGCCATCAACAATGAAGGATTAGAACACGTCAACCAAACATTGTCATCAACAATGAAGAAGTAGATCAAGTCAACCAAACATTGCCATCAACAATGAAGGAGTAGAACAGGTCAACCAAACATTGGCATCAACAATGAAGAAGTAGAACATGTCAACCAAACATTGTCATCAACAATAAAGAAGTAGAACATGTCAACCAAACATTGTCATCAACAATGAAGGAGTAGAACAGGTCAACCAAACATTGCCATCAACAATGAAGGAGTAGAACAGGTCAACCAAACATTGTCATCAACAATGAAGAAGTAGAACATGTCAACCAAACATTGTCATCAACAATGAAGAAGTAGAACATGTCAACCAAACATTGTCATCAACAATGAAGGAGTAGAACAGATCAAACAATCATTGCCGTCAACAATGAAGGAGTAGAACAGATCAAACAATCATTGCCGTCAACAATGAAGGAGTAGAACAGATCAAACAATCATTGCCGTCAACAACGAAGAAGTAGAACATGTCAACCAAACATTGTCATCAACAATGAAGGAGTAGAACATGTCAACCAAACATTGCCAACAACAATGAAGGAGTAGAACATGGCAACCAAACATTGTCATCAACAATGAAGGAGTAGAACATGTCAACCAAACATTGCCATCAACAATGAAGGAGTAGAACATGTCAACCAAACAATGTCATCAACAATGAGGGAGTAGAACATGTCAACCAAACATAGTCATCAACAATGAAGGAGTAGAACATGTCAACCAAACATTGTCATCAACAATGAAGAAGTAGAACATGTCAACCAAACATTGTCATCAACAATGAAGAAGTAGAACATGTCAACCAAACATTGTCATCAACAATGAAGGAGTAGAACAGGTCAACCAAACATTGCCATCAACAATGAAGGAGTAGAACATGTCAACCTAACATTGTCATCAACAATGAAGGAGTAGAACATGTCAACCAATCATTGTCATCAACAATGAAGGAGTAGAACATGTCAACCAAACATTGTCATCAACAATGAAGAAGTAGAACAGGTCAACCAAACATTGCCATCAACAATGAAGGAGTAGAACATGTCAACCAAACATTGTCATCAACAATGAAGAAGTAGATCAAGTTAACCAAACATTGTCATCAACAATGAAGGAGTAGAACAGATCAAACAATCATTGCCGTCAACAATTAAGGAGTAGAACAGATCAAACAATCATTGCCGTCAACAATGAAGGAGTAGAACAGATCAAACAATCATTGCCGTCAACAATGAAGGAGTAGAACAGATCAAACAAACATTTCCATCAACAATGAAGGAGTAGAACAAGTCAATCAAACATTGCCGTCAACGATGAAGGATTAGAACAGATCAAACAAACATTTCAATCAACAATGAAGGAGTAGAACAAGTCAATCAAACATTACCGTCAACGATAAAGGAGTAGAACAGATCAAACAAACATTGCCATCAACAATAAAGAAGTAGAACAGGTCAACCAAAAATTGCCATCAACAATGAAGAAGTAGAACAGGTCAACCAAACATTGCCATCAACAATGAAGAAGTAGAACAGATCAAACAAACATTTCCATCAACAATGAAGGAGTAGAACAAGTCAATCAAACATTGCCGTCAACGATGAAGGAGTAGAACAGATCAAACAAACATTTCCATCAACAATGAAGGAGTAGAACAAGTCAATCAAACATTGCCGTCAACGATGAAGGAGCAGAACAGATCAAACAAACATTGCCATCAACAATGAAGAAGTAGAACAGGTCAACCAAACATTGTCATCAACAATGAAGAAGTAGAACAGTTCAACCAAACATTGCCATCAACAATGAAGAAGTAGAACAGGTCAACCAAACATTGCCATCAACAATGAAGAAGTAGAACAGGTCAACCAAACATTGCCATCAACAATGAAGGAGTAGAACATGTCAACCAAACATTGTCATCAAAAATGAAGAAGTAGATCAAGTTAACCAAACATTGTCATCAACAATGAAGGAGTAGGACAGGTCAACCAAACATTGCCATCAACAATTAAGGAGTAGAACAGGTCAACCAAACATTGTCGTCAACAATTAAGGAGTAGAACAGGTCAACCAAACATTGTCGTCAACAATGAAGGAGTAGAACACGTCAACCAAACATTGCCATCAACAATGAAGGATTAGAACACGTCAACCAAACATTGTCATCAACAATGAAGAAGTAGATCAAGTCAACCAAACATTGCCATCAACAATGAAGGAGTAGAACAGGTCAACCAAACATTGCCATCAACAATGAAGAAGTAGAACATGTCAACCAAACATTGTCATCAACAATGAAGAAGTAGAACATGTCAACCAAACATTGTCATCAACAATGAAGGAGTAGAACAGGTCAACCAAACATTGCCATCAACAATGAAGGAGTAGAACAGGTCAACCAAACATTGCCGTCAACAATAAAGAAGTACAACAAGTCAACCAAACATTGCCATCATTAATGAAGAAGAAGAATATATCAACCAAACATTGCCGTCAACAATGAAGGAGTAGAACAAGTCAACCAAATATTGCCGTCAACAATGAAGGAGTAGAACAGGTCAAACAAACATTGCCGTCAACAATGAAGGAGTAGAACAGATCAAACAAACATTGATGTCAACAATGAAGGAGTAGAACAGATCAAACAAACATTGCCATAAACAATGAAGAAGTAGAACAGATCAAACAATCATTGCCGTCAACAATGAAGGAGTAGAACAGATCAAACAAACATTTCCATCAACAATGAAGGAGTAGAACAAGTCAATCAAACATTGCCGTCAACGATGAAGGAGTAGAACAGATCAAACAAACATTTCCATCAACAATGAAGGAGTAGAACAAGTCAATCAAACATTGCCGTCAACGCTGAAGGAGTAGAACAGATCAAACAAACATTGCCATCAACAATGAAGGAGCAGAACAGGTCAACCAAAAATTGCCATCAACAATAAAGAGGTAGAACAAATCAACCAATCATTGCCATCAACAATGAAGGAGTAGAACAGGTCAACCAAACATTGTCATTAACAATGAAGGAGTAGAACAGGTCAACCAAACATTGCCATCAACAATGAGGAAGTAGAACATGTCAACCAAATATTGTCATCAACAATGAAGGAGTAGAACAGGTCAACCAAACATTGCCATCAACAATTAAGGAGTAGAACAGGTCAACCAAACATTGTCGTCAACAATTAAGGAGTAGAACAGGTCAACCAAACATTGTCGTCAACAATGAAGGAGTAGAACACGTCAACCAAACATTGCCATCAACAATGAAGGATTAGAACACGTCAACCAAACATTGTCATCAACAATGAAGAAGTAGATCAAGTCAACCAAACATTGCCATCAACAATGAAGGAGTAGAACAGGTCAACCAAACATTGCCGTCAACAGTGAAGAAGTAGAACATGTCAACCAAACATTGCCATCAACAACGTAGGAGTAGACCATGTCAACCAAACATTGCCATCAACAATGAAGGAGTAGAACAGTTCAACCAAACATTGCCATCAACAATGAAGAAGTAGAACAGGTAAACCAAACATTGCCATCAACAATGAAGGAGTAGAACAGGTCAACCAAACATTGCCATCAACAATGAAGGAGTAGAACAGGTCTACCAAACATTGCCATAAACAATGAAGAAGTAGAACATGTCATCCAAACATTGCCATCAACAATGAAGGAGTAGAACAGGTCAACCAAACTTTGCCGTCAACAGTGAAGAAGTAGAACATGTCAACCAAACATTGCCATCAACAATGAAGGAGTAGAACATGTCAACCAAACATTGCCATCAACAATGAAGGAGTAGAACATATCATCCAAACATTGCCATCAACAATGAAGGAGTAGAACATGTCAACCAAACATTGCTATCAACAATGAAGGATTAGAACATGTCAACCAAACATTGCCATCAACAATGAAGGATTAGAACATGTCAACCAATCATTGCCGTCAACAATGAAGGAGTAGAACAGGTCAACCAAACATTGCCGTCAACAATGAAGGAGTAGAACAGATCAAACAAACATTGCCGTCAACAATGAAGAAGTAGAACAAGTCAACCAAACATTGCCATCATTAATGAAGAAGAAGAATATATCAACCAAACATTGCCGTCAACAATGAAGGAGTAGAACAAGTCAACCAAATATTGCCGTCAACAATGAAGGAGTAGAACAGGTCAAACAAACATTGCCGTCAACAATGAAGGAGTAGAACAGATCAAACAAACATTGATGTCAACAATGAAGGAGTAGAACAGATCAAAGAAACATTGCCATCAACAATGAAGAAGTAGAACAGATCAATCAAACATTGCCATCAACAATGAAGAAGTACAACAGATCAAACAAACATTGCCATCAACAATGAAGAAGTAGAACAGGTCAACCAAACATTGTCATCAACAATGAAGAAGTAGAACAGTTCAACCAAACATTGCCATCAACAATGAAGAAGTAGAACAGGTCAACCAAACATTGCCATCAACAATGAAGAAGTAGAACAGGTCAACCAAACATTGCCATCAACAATGAAGAAGTAGAACATGTCAACCAAAACATTGTCATCAACAAAGAAGAAGTAGATCAAGTTAACCAAACATTGTCATCAACAATGAAGGAGTAGAACAGATCAAACAATCATTGCCATCAACAATGAAGGAGTAGAACAGATCAAACAATCATTGCCGTCAACAATGAAGGAGTAGAACAGATCAAACAATCATTGCCGTCAACAATGAAGGAGTAGAACAGATCAAACAAACATTTCCATCAACAATGAAGGAGTAGAACAAGTCAATCAAACATTGCCGTCAACGATGAAGGAGTAGAACAGATCAAACAAACATTTCCATCAACAATGAAGGAGTAGAACAAGTCAATCAAACATTGCCATCAACAATGAAGGAGCAGAACAGGTCAACCAAACATTGCCATCAACAATAAAGAGGTAGAACAAATCAACCAAGCATTGCCATCAACAATGAAGGAGTAGAACAGGTCAACCAAACATTGTCATTAACAATGAAGGAGTAGAACAGGTCAACCAAACATTGCCATCAACAATGAGGAAGTAGAACATGTCAACCAAACATTGTCATCAACAATGAAGGAGTAGAACAGGTCAACCAAACATTGCCATCAACAATTAAGGAGTAGAACAGGTCAACCAAACATTGTCGTCATCAATTAAGGAGTAGAACAGGTCAACCAAACATTGTCGTCAACAATGAAGGAGTAGAACACGTCAACCAAACATTGCCATCAACAATGAAGGATTAGAACACGTCAACCAAACATTGTCATCAACAATGAAGAAGTAGATCAAGTCAACCAAACATTGGCATCAACAATGAAGAAGTAGAACATGTCAACCAAACATTGTCATCAACAATAAAGAAGTAGAACATGTCAACCAAACATTGTCATCAACAATGAAGGAGTAGAACAGATCAAACAATCATTGCCGTCAACAATGAAGGAGTAGAACAGATCAAACAATCATTGCCGTCAACAATGAAGGAGTAGAACAGATCAAACAATCATTGCCGTCAACAATGAAGAAGTAGAACATGTCAACCAAACATTGTCATCAACAATGAAGGAGTAGAACATGTCAACCAAACATTGCCAACAACAATGAAGGAGTAGAACATGTCAACCAAACATTGTCATCAACAATGAAGGAGTAGAACATGTCAACCAAACATTGCCATCAACAATGAAGGAGTAGAACATGTCAACCAAACATTGTCATCAACAATGAGGGAGTAGAACATGTCAACCAAACATAGTCATCAACAATGAAGGAGTAGAACATGTCAACCAAACATTGTCATCAACAATGAAGAAGTAGAACATGTCAACCAAACATTGTCATCAACAATGAAGAAATAGAACATGTCAACCAAACATTGTCATCAACAATGAAGGAGTAGAACAGGTCAACCAAACATTGCCATCAACAATGAAGGAGTAGAACATGTCAACCTAACATTGTCATCAACAATGAAGGAGTAGAACATGTCAACCAATCATTGTCATCAACAATGAAGGAGTAGAACATGTCAACCAAACATTGTCATCAACAATGAAGAAGTAGAACAGGTCAACCAAACATTGCCATCAACAATGAAGGAGTAGAACATGTCAACCAAACATTGTCATCAACAATGAAGAAGCAGATCAAGTTAACCAAACATTGTCATCAACAATGAAGGAGTAGAACAGATCAAACAATCATTGCCGTCAACAATTAAGGAGTAGAACAGATCAAACAATCATTGCCGTCAACAATGAAGGAGTAGAACAGATCAAACAATCATTGCCGTCAACAATGAAGGAGTAGAACAGATCAAACAAACATTTCCATCAACAATGAAGGAGTAGAACAAGTCAATCAAACATTGCCGTCAACGATGAAGGATTAGAACAGATCAAACAAACATTTCAATCAACAATGAAGGAGTAGACCAAGTCAATCAAACATTACCGTCAACGATAAAGGAGTAGAACAGATCAAACAAACATTGCCATCAACAATAAAGAAGTAGAACAGGTCAACCAAACATTGCCATCAACAATGAAGAAGTAGAACAGGTCAACCAAACATTGCCATCAACAATGAAGAAGTAGAACAGATCAAACAAACATTTCCATCAACAATGAAGGAGTAGAACAAGTCAATCAAACATTGCCGTCAACGATGAAGGAGTAGAAAAGATCAAACAAACATTTCCATCAACAATGAAGGAGTAGAACAAGTCAATCAAACATTGCCGTCAACGATGAAGGAGCAGAACAGATCAAACAAACATTGCCATCAACAATGAAGAAGTAGAACAGGTCAACCAAACATTGTCATCAACAATGAAGAAGTAGAACAGTTCAACCAAACATTGCCATCAACAATGAAGAAGTAGAACAGGTCAACCAAACATTGCCATCAACAATGAAGAAGTAGAACAGGTCAACCAAACATTGCCATCAACAATGAAGGAGTAGAACATGTCAACCAAACATTGTCATCAAAAATGAAGAAGTAGATCAAGTTAACCAAACATTGTCATCAACAATGAAGGAGTAGGACAGGTCAACCAAACATTGCCATCAACAATTAAGGAGTAGAACAGGTCAACCAAACATTGTCGTCAACAATTAAGGAGTAGAACAGGTCAACCAAACATTGTCGTCAACAATGAAGGAGTAGAACACGTCAACCAAACATTGCCATCAACAATGAAGGATTAGAACACGTCAACCAAACATTGTCATCAACAATGAAGAAGTAGATCAAGTCAACCAAACATTGCCATCAACAATGAAGGAGTAGAACAGGTCAACCAAACATTGCCATCAACAATGAAGAAGTAGAACATGTCAACCAAACAGTGTCATCAACAATGAAGAAGTAGAACATGTCAACCAAACATTGTCATCAACAATGAAGGAGTAGAACAGGTCAACCAAACATTGCCATCAACAATGAAGGAGTAGAACAGGTCAACCAAACATTGCCGTCAACAATGAAGGAGTAGAACAGATCAAACAAACATTGCCGTCAACAATGAAGAAGTACAACAAGTCAACCAAACATTGCCATCATTAATGAAGAAGAAGAATATATCAACCAAACATTGCCGTCAACAATGAAGGAGTAGAACAAGTCAACCAAATATTGCCGTCAACAATGAAAGAGTAGAACAGGTCAAACAAACATTGATGTCAACAATGAAGGAGTAGAACAGATCAAACAAACATTGCCATCAACAATGAAGAAGTAGAACAGATCAATCAAACATTGCCATCAACAATGAAGAAGTACAACAGATCAAACAAACATTGCCATCAACAATGAAGAAGTAGAACAGGTCAACCAAATATTGTCATCAACAATGAAGAAGTAGAAAAGTTCAACCAAACATTGCCATCAACAATGAAGAAGTACAACAGGTCAACCAAACATTGCCATCAACAATGAAGAAGTAGAACAGGTCAACCAAACATTGCCATCAACAATGAAGGAGTAGAACATGTCAACCAAACATTGTCATCAACAAAGAAGAAGTAGATCAAGTTAACCAAACATTGTCATCAACAATGAAGGAGTAGAACAGATCAAACAATCATTGCCGTCAACAATGAAGGAGTAGAACAGATCAAACAATCATTGCCGTCAACAATGAAGGAGTAGAACAGATCAAACAAACATTTCCATCAACAATGAAGGAGTAGAACAAGTCAATCAAACATCGCCGTCAACGATAAAGGAGTAGAACAGATCAAACAAACATTTCCATCAACAATGAAGGAGTAGAACAAGTCAATCAAACATTGCCATCAACAATGAAGGAGCAGAACAGGTCAACCAAACATTGCCATCAACAATAAAGAGGTAGAACAAATCAACCAATCATTGCCATCAACAATGAAGGAGTAGAACAGGTCAACCAAACATTGTCATTAACAATGAAGGAGTAGAACAGGTCAACCAAACATTGCCATCAACAATGAGGAAGTAGAACATGTCAACCAAACATTGTCATCAACAATGAAGGAGTAGAACAGGTCAACCAAACATTGCCATCAACAATTAAGGAGTAGAACAGGTCAACCAAACATTGTCGTCAACAATTAAGGAGTAGAACAGGTCAACCAAACATTGTCGTCAACAATGAAGGAGTAGAACACGTCAACCAAACATTGCCATCAACAATGAAGGATTAGAACACGTCAACCAAACATTGTCATCAACAATGAAGAAGTAGATCAAGTCAACCAAACATTGCCATCAACAATGAAGGAGTAGAACAGGTCAACCAAACATTGGCATCAACAATGAAGAAGTAGAACATGTCAACCAAACATTGTCATCAACAATAAAGAAGTAGAACATGTCAACCAAACATTGTCATCAACAATGAAGGAGTAGAACAGGTCAACCAAACATTGACATCAACAATGAAGGAGTAGAACAGGTCAACCAAACATTGTCATCAACAATGAAGAAGTAGAACATGTCAACCAAACATTGTCATCAACAATGAAGGAGTAGAACAGATCAAACAATCATTGCCGTCAACAATGAAGGAGTAGAACAGATCAAACAATCATTGCCGTCAACAATGAAGGAGTAGAACAGATCAAACAATCATTGCCGTCAACAATGAAGAAGTAGAACATGTCAACCAAACATTGTCATCAACAATGAAGGAGTAGAACATGTCAACCAAACATTGCCAACAACAATGAAGGAGTAGAACATGTCAACCAAACATTGTCATCAACAATGAAGGAGTAGAACATGTCAACCAAACATTGCCATCAACAATGAAGGAGTAGAACATGTCAACCAAACATTGTCATCAACAATGAAGAAGTAGAACATGTCAACCAAACATTGTCATCAACAATGAAGAAGTAGAACATGTCAACCAAACATTGTCATCAACAATGAAGGAGTAGAACAGATCAAACAATCATTGCCGTCAACAATGAAGGAGTAGAACAGATCAAACAATCATTTCCGTCAACAATGAAGGAGTAGAACAGATCAAACAATCATTGCCGTCAACAATGAAGAAGTAGAACATGTCAACCAAACATTGTCATCAACAATGAAGGAGTAGAACATGTCAACCAAACATTGCCAACAACAATGAAGGAGTAGAACATGTCAACCAAACATTGTCATCAACAATGAAGGAGTAGAATATGTCAACCAAACATTGCCATCAACAATGAAGGAGTAGAACATGTCAACCAAACATTGTCATCAACAATGAGGGAGTAGAACATGTCAACCAAATGTAACAGTAAGGGAGTACTGGGGTATTATTAGGATCTAGTGGGAAACAGATACAGCACGATTGAGCATTGAGACTGAAAGCGGGGAGAGATGCTCAATCGTGACGTATTGGGTTGGCAAGGGCAGTTAACATCAAGCCTTTGACTAGAGAGGAAGCTAACTTGTCATCATGAAGAAATAAACAGTATTTGCATAAAACCAACACGTCTTGTGAGTTCCTGCTCTGTTACAGGACTCGAAATGGTGCCCAGACCAGGATGAACAACTTCAATCGTCGCGGCACATAGCGGAGGTACTGGGCCACTATATTTGATACAGCCACTACTTCATACTGCGCTTGTTGGGAAAATGCGGTGCCCTTGACACTGGCACGTTATCAAACCTCTGCTGAACAGATTTCAAGAAGTTTCTACAAGAATCTGTATGCGGTTGTGAAGCCCGCTTTGCAGGTTCAGTTCCACTGTCTTTATGCGGTTGTGAAGCCCGCTTCGCTGAGTCAGCTCTCGGTCGTTTTCGAGCCTTACTGGTGGTGAAGTCCAGTACGCTCTCAAATCGTTTTCGAGCCTTACTGGTGGTGAAGTCCAGTACGCTCTCAAATCGTTTTCGAGCCTTACTGGTGGTGAAGTCCAGTACGCTCTCAAATCGTTTTCGAGCCTTACTGGTGGTGAAGTCCAGTCCGCTCTCAAATCGTTTTCGAGTCTTACTGGTGGTGAAGTCCAGTCCGCTCTCAAATCGTTTTCGAGCTTTACTGGTGTGTGAAAGCTGCTATCACTGTCAAGTCCTCGCCGGGCACTGTGGCATTGTTGTTCGAGCGGTTTGCTAACGGGATTGATTTCGGCGGACGACATGGGGATACCTACTTCTGATCGTACCTCCCACTGTTGCAGGGACTTCAAAGTTGAATCATTGTCACACAGCCTGCTCGTTGCCATAGCCGTTGTCTGAACTTTAGAATTATCAAGGGGCTTGCCATAGCCGTTGTCTGAACTTTAGAATTATCAAGGGGCTTACCATAGCCGTTGTCTGAACTTTAACATTATCAAGGGGCTTGCCATAGCCGTTGTCTGACTTTAGCGTTTCCAAGGGGCTTACCATAGCCTGAGTTTGCTAATTTCAAATATCACTGGGCCTCGGCTGATCCTGATATTTTTTTGGGCCTCGTTATTACTAAGACCCTACCAAATCGTCGAAGATGTACCCCACCCGGGGTGAACGCAAAGACTAATATCAGATGTGACCCGACCAGGGGTTGAAGATTATCCAGGCATCCCATGAGAAGTGACCTGAGGGGAAGAGATAGGCTACCTAAACTCCACTACCTAAATTCCGCGACTGATGGTCAGCTGATGCAGGCACCTGGTGTTCGAACAGGTCAACCAAACATTGCCATCAACAATGAAGGAGTAGAACATGTCAACCTAACATTGTCATCAACAATGAAGGAGTAGAACATGTCAACCAAACATTGTCATCAACAATGAAGAAGTAGAACAGGTCAACCAAACATTGCCATCAACAATGAAGGAGTAGAACATGTCAACCAAACATTGTCATCAACAATGAAGAAGTAGATCAAGTTAACCAAACATTGTCATCAACAATGAAGGAGTAGAACAGATCAAACAATCATTGCCGTCAACAATTAAGGAGTAGAACAGATCAAACAATCATTGCCGTCAACAATGAAGGAGTATAACAGATCAAACAATCATTGCCGTCAACAATGAAGGAGTAGAACAGATCAAACAAACATTTCCATCAACAATGAAGGAGTAGAACAAGTCAATCAAACATTGCCGTCAACGATGAAGGATTAGAACAGATCAAACAAACATTTCAATCAACAATGAAGGAGTAGAACAAGTCAATCAAACATTGCCGTCAACGATGAAGGAGTAGAACAGATCAAACAAACATTGCCATCAACAATAAAGAAGTAGAACAGGTCAACCAAACATTGCCATCAACAATGAAGAAGTAGAACAGGTCAACCAAACATTGCCATCAACAATGAAGAAGTAGAACAGATCAAACAAACATTTCCATCAACAATGAAGGAGTAGAACAAGTCAATCAAACATTGCCGTCAATGATGAAGGAGTAGAACAGATCAAACAAACATTTCCATCAACAATGAAGGAGTAGAACAAGTCAATCAAACATTGTCGTCAACGATGAAGGAGCAGAACAGATCAAACAAACATTGCCATCAACAATGAAGAAGTAGAACAGGTCAACCAAACATTGTCATCAACAATGAAGAAGTAGAACAGTTCAACCAAACATTGCCATCAACAATGAAGAAGTAGAACAGGTCAACCAAACATTGCCATCAACAATGAAGAAGTAGAACAGGTCAACCAAACATTGCCATCAACAATGAAGGAGTAGAACATGTCAACCAAACATTGTCATCAAAAATGAAGAAGTAGATCAAGTTAACCAAACATTGTCATCAACAATGAAGGAGTAGGACAGGTCAACCAAACATTGCCATCAACAATTAAGGAGTAGAACAGGTCAACCAAACATTGTCGTCAACAATTAAGGAGTAGAACAGGTCAACCAAACATTGTCGTCAACAATGAAGGAGTAGAACACGTCAACCAAACATTGCCATCAACAATGAAGGATTAGAACACGTCAACCAAACATTGTCATCAACAATGAAGAAGTAGATCAAGTCAACCAAACATTGCCATCAACAATGAAGGAGTAGAACAGGTCAACCAAACATTGCCACCAACAATGAAGAAGTAGAACATGTCAACCAAACATTGTCATCAACAATGAAGAAGTAGAACATGACAACCAAACATTGTCATCAACAATGAAGGAGTAGAACAGGTCAACCAAACATTGCCATCAACAATGAAGGAGTAGAACAGGTCAACCAAACATTGTCATCAACAATGAAGAAGTAGAACATGTCAACCAAACATTGTCATCAATAATGAAGAAGTAGAACATGTCAACCAAACATTGTCATCAACAATGAAGGAGTAGAACAGGTCAACCAAACATTGCCATCAACAATGAAGGAGTAGAACATATCAACCAAACATTGTCATCAACAATGAAGGAGTAGAACATGTCAACCAAACATTGTCATCAACAATGAAGGAGTAAAACATGTCAACCAAACATTGTCATCAACAATGAAGAAAGAAGTAGAACAGGTCAACCAAACATTGCCATCAACAATGAAGGAGTAGAACATGTCAACCAAACATTGTCATCAACAATGAAGAAGTAGATCAAGTTAACCAAACATTGTCATCAACAATGAAGGAGTAGAACAGATCAAACAATCATTGCCGTCAACAATGAAGGAGTAGAAAAGATCAAACAATCATTGCCGTCAACAATGAAGGAGTAGAACAGATCAAACAATCATTGCCGTCAACAATGAAGAAGTAGAACATGTCAACCAAACATTGTCATCAACAATGAAGGAGTAGAACATGTCAACCAAACATTGCCATCAACAATGAAGGAGTAGAACATGTCAACCAAACATTGTCATCAACAATGAAGGAGAAGAACATGTCAACCAAACATTGCCATCAACAATGAAGGAGTAGAACATGTCAACCAAACATTGTCATCAACAATGAAGGAGTAGAACATGTCAACCAAACATTGTCATCAACAATGAAGGAGTAGAACATGTCAACCAAACATTGTCATCAACAATGAAGGAGTAGAACATGTCAACCAAACATTGTCATCAACAATGAAGGAGTAGAACATGTCAACCAAACATTGTCATCAACAATGAAGAAGTAGAACATGTCAACCAAACATTGTCATCAACAATGAAGAAGTAGAACATGTCAACCAAACATTGTCATCAACAATGAAGAAGTAGAACATGTCAACCAAACATTGTCATCAACAATGAAGGAGTAGAACAGGTCAACCAAACATTGCCATCAACAATGAAGGAGTAGAACATGTCAACCTAACATTGTCATCAACAATGAAGGAGTAGAACATGTCAACCAAACATTGTCATCAACAATGAAGGAGTAGAACATGTCAACCAAAAATTGTCATCAACAATGAAGAAGTAGAACAGGTCAACCAAACATTGCCATCAACAATGAAGGAGTAGAACATGTCAACCAAACATTGTCATCAACAATGAAGAAGTAGATCAAGTTAACCAAACATTGTCATCAACAATGAAGGAGTAGAACAGATCAAACAATCATTGCCGTCAACAATGAAGGAGTAGAACAGATCAAACAATCATTGCCGTCAACAAGGAAGGAGTAGAACAGATCAAACAATCATTGCCGTCAACAATGAAGGAGTAGAACAGATCAAACAAACATTTCCATCAACAATGAAGGAGTAGAACAAGTCAATCAAACATTGCCGTCAACGATGAAGGATTAGAACAGATCAAACACACATTTCCATCAACAATGAAGGAATAGAACAAGTCAATCAAACATTGCCGTCAACGATGAAGGAGTAGAACATATCAAACAAACATTGCCATCAACAATAAAGAAGTAGAACAGGTTAACCAAACATTGCCATCAAGAATGAAGAAGTAGAACAGGTCAACCAAACATTGCCATCAACAATGAAGAAGTAGAACAGATCAAACAAACATTTCCATCAACAATGAAGGAGTAGAACAAGTCAATCAAACATTGCCGTCAACGATGAAGGAGTAGAACAGATCAAACAAACATTTCCATCAACAATGAAGGAGTAGAACAAGTCAATCAAACATTGCCGTCAACGATGAAGGAGCAGAACAGATCAAACAAACATTGCCATCAACAATGAAGAAGTAGAACAGGTCAACCAAACATTGTCATCAACAATGAAGAAGTAGAACAGTTCAACCAAACATTGCCATCAACAATGAAGAAGTAGAACAGGTCAACCAAACATTGCCATCAACAATGAAGAAGCAGAACAGGTTAACCAAACATTGCCATCAACAATGAAGGAGTAGAACATGTCAACCAAACATTGTCATCAAAAATGAAGAAGTAGATCAAGTTAACCAAACAATGTCATCAGCAATGAAGGAGTAGAACAGATCAAACAATCATTGCCGTCAACAATGAAGGGGTAGAACAGATCAAACAATCATTGCCGTCAACAATGAAGGAGTAGAACAGATCAAACAATCATTGCCGTCAACAATGAAGGAGTAGAACAGATCAAACAAACATTTCCATAAACAATGAAGGAGTAGAACAAGTCAATCAAACATTGCCGTCAACGATGAAGGAGTAGAACAGATCAAACAAACATTTCCATCAACAATGAAGGAGTAGAACAAGTCAATAAAACATTGCCGTCAACGATGAAGGAGTAGAACAGTTCAAACAAACATTGCCATCAACAATGAAGGAGCAGAACAGGTCAACCAAAAATTGCCATCAACAATAAAGAGGTAGAACAAATCAACCAATCATTGCCATCAACAATGAAGGAGTAGAACAGGTCTACCAAACATTGTCATTAACAATGAAGGAGTAGAACAGTTCAACCAAACATTGCCATCAACAATGACTAAGTAGAACATGTCAACCAAACATTGTCATCAACAATGAAGGAGTAGAACAGGTCAACCAAACATTGCCATCAACAATTAAGGAGTAGAACAGGTCAACTAAACATTGTCGTCAACAATTAAGGAGTAGAACAGGTCAACCAAACATTGTCGTCAACAATGAAGGAGTAGAACACGTCAACCAAACATTGCCATCAACAATGAAGGATTAGAACACGTCAACCAAACATTGCCGTCAATAGTGAAGAAGTAGAACATGTCAACCAAACATTGCCATCAACAATGTAGGAGTAGAACATGTCAACCAAACATTGCCATCAACAATGAAGGAGTAGAACAGGTCAACCAAACATTGCCATCAACAATGAAGAAGTAGAACAGGTAAACCAAACATTGCCATCAACAATGAAGGAGTAGAACAGGTCAACCAAACATTGCCATCAACAATGAAGGAGTAGAACAGGTCAACCAAACATTGCCATAAACAATGAAGAAGTAGAACATGTCATCCAAACATTGCCATCAACAATGAAGGAGTAGAACACGTCAACCAAACTTTGCCGTCAACAGTGAAGAAGTAGAACATGTCAACCAAACATTGCCATCAACAATGAAGGAGTAGAACATGTCAACCAAACATTGCCATCAACAATGAAGGAGTAGAACATATCATCTAAACATTGCCATCAACAATGAAGGAGTAGAACGTGTCAACCAAACATTGCCATCAACAATGAAGGATTAGAACATGTCAACCAAACATTGCCATCAACAATGAAGGATTAGAACATGTCAACCAATCATTGCCGTCAACAATGAAGGAGTAGAACAGGTCAACCAAACATTGCCGTCAACAATGAAGGAGTAGAACAGATCAAACAAACATTGCCGTCAACAATGAAGAAGTAGAACAAGTCAACCAAACAATTCCATCATTAATGAAGAAGAAGAATATATCAACCAAACATTGCCGTCAACAATGAAGGAGTAGAACAAGTCAATCAAACATTGCCGTCAACGATGAAGGAGTAGAACAGATCAAACAAACATTGCCATCAACAATAAAGAAGTAGAACAGGTCAACCAAACATTGCCATCAACAATGAAGAAGTAGAACAGGTCAACCAAACATTGCCATCAACAATGAAGAAGTAGAACAGATCAAACAAACATTTCCATCAACAATGAAGGAGTAGAACAAGTCAATCAAACATTGCCGTCAACGATGAAGGAGTAGAACAGTTCAAACAAACATTGCCATCAACAATGAAGGAGTAGAACAGGTCAACCAAACATTGCCATCAACAATGAGGAAGTAGAACATGTCAACCAAACATTGTCATCAACAATGAAGGAGTAGAACAGGTCAACCAAACATTGCCATCAACAATTAAGGAGTAGAACAGGTCAACCAAACATTGTCGTCAACAATTAAGGAGTAGAACAGGTCAACCAAACATTGTCGTCAACAATGAAGGAGTAGAACACGTCAACCAAACATTGCCATCAACAATGAAGGATTAGAACAAGTCAACCAAACATTGTCATCAACAATGAAGAAGTAGATCAAGTCAACCAAACATTGCCATCAACAATGAAGGAGTAGAACAGGTCAACCAAACATTGCCGTCAATAGTGAAGAAGTAGAACATGTCAACCAAACATTGCCATCAACAATGTAGGAGTAGAACATGTCAACCAAAGATTGCCATCAACAATGAAGGAGTAGAACAGGTCAACCAAACATTGCCATCAACAATGAAAAAGTAGAACAGGTAAACCAAACATTGCCATCAACAATGAAGGAGTAGAACAGGTCAACCAAACATTGCCATCAACAATGAAGGAGTAGAACAGGTCAACCAAACATTGCCATAAACAATGAAGAAGTAGAACATGTCATCCAAACATTGCCATCAACAATGAAGGAGTAGAACACGTCAACCAAACTTTGCCGTCAACAGTGAAGAAGTAGAACATGTCAACCAAACATTGCCATCAACAATGAAGGAGTAGAACATGTCAACCAAACATTGCCATCAACAATGAAGGAGTAGAACATATCATTTAAACATTGCAATCAACAATGAAGGAGTAGAACGTGTCAACCAAACATTGCCATCAACAATGAAGGATTAGAACATGTCAACCAAACATTGCCATCAACAATGAAGGATTAGAACATGTCAACCAATCATTGCCGTCAACAATGAAGGAGTAGAACAGGTCAACCAAACATTGCCGTCAACAATGAAGGAGTAGAACAGATCAAACAAACATTGCCGTCAACAATGAAGAAGTAGAACAAGTCAACCAAACATTTCCATCATTAATGAAGAAGAAGAATATATCAACCAAACATTGCCGTCAACAATGAAGGAGTAGAACAAGTCAATCAAACATTGCCGTCAACGATGAAGGAGTAGAACAGATCAAACAAACATTGCCATCAACAATAAAGAAGTAGAACAGGTCAACCAAACATTGCCATCAACAATGAAGAAGTAGAACAGGTCAACCAAACATTGCCATCAACAATGAAGAAGTATAACAGATCAAACAAACATTTCCATCAACAATGAAGGAGTAGAACAAGTCAATCAAACATTGCCGTCAACGATGAAGGAGTAGATCAGATCAAACAAACATTTCCATCAACAATGAAGGAGTAGAACAAGTCAATCAAACATTGCCGTCAACGATGAAGGAGCAGAACAGATCAAACAAACATTGCCATCAACAATGAAGAAGTAGAACAGGTCAACCAAACATTGTCATCAACAATGAAGAAGTAGAACAGTTCAACCAAACATTGCCATCAACAATGAAGAAGTAGAACAGGTCAACCAAACATTGCCATCAACAATGAAGAAGTAGAACAGGTCAACCAAACATTGCCATCAACGATGAAGGAGTAGAACATGTCAACCAAACATTGTCATCAAAAATGAAGAAGTAGATCAAGTTAACCAAACAATGTCATCAACAATGAAGGAGTAGAACAGATCAAACAATCATTGCCGTCAACAATGAAGGAGTAGAACAGATCAAACAATCATTGCCGTCAACAATGAAGGAGTAGAACAGATCAAACAATCATTGCCGTCAACAATGAAGGAGTAGAACAGATCAAACAAACATTTCCATCAACAATGAAGGAGTAGAACAAGTCAATCAAACATTGCCGTCAACGATGAAGGAGTAGAACAGATCAAACAAACATTTCCATCAACAATGAAGGAGTAGAACAAGTCAATCAAACATTGCCGTCAACGATGAAGGAGTAGAACAGATCAAACAAACATTGCCATCAACAATGAAGGAGCAGAACAGGTCAACCAAAAATTGCCATCAACAATAAAGAGGTAGAACAAATCAACCAATCATTGCCATCAACAATGAAGGAGTAGAACAGGTCAACCAAACATTGTCATTAACAATGAAGGAGTAGAACAGGTCAACCAAACATTGCCATCAACAATGAGGAAGTAGAACATGTCAACCAAACATTGTCATCAACAATGAAGGAGTAGAACAGGTCAACCAAACATTGCCATCAACAATTAAGGAGTAGAACAGGTCAACCAAACATTGTCGTCAACAATTAAGGAGTAGAACAGGTCAACCAAACATTGTCGTCAACAATGAAGGAGTAGAACACGTCAACCAAACATTGTCATCAACAATGAAGAAGTAGATCAAGTCAACCAAACATTGCCATCAACAATGAAGGAGTAGAACAGGTCAACCAAACATTGCCGTCAACAGTGAAGAAGTAGAACATGTCAACCAAACATTGCCATCAACAATGTAGGAGTAGAACATGTCAACCAAACATTGCCATCAACAATGAAGGAGTAGAACAGGTCAACCAAACATTGCCATCAACAATGAAGAAGTAGAACAGGTAAACCAAACATTGCCATCAACAATGAAGGAGTAGAACAGGTCAACCAAACATTGCCATCAACAATGAAGGAGTAGAACAGGTCAACCAAACATTGCCATAAACAATGAAGAAGTATAACATGTCATCCAAACATTGCCATCAACATTGAAGGAGTAGAACACGTCAACCAAACTTTGCCGTCAACAGTGAAGAAGTAGAACATGTCAACCAAACATTGCCATCAACAATGAAAGAGTAGAACATGTCAACCAAACATTGCCATCAACAATGAAGGAGTAGAACATATCATCCAAACATTGCCATCAACAATGAAGGAGTAGAACGTGTCAACCAAACATTGCCATCAACAATGAAGGATTAGAACATATCAACCAAACATTGCCATCAACAATGAAGGATTAGAACATGTCAACCAATCATTGCCGTCAACAATGAAGGAGTAGAACAGGTCAACCAAACATTGACGTCAACAATGAAGGAGTAGAACAGATCAAACAAACATTGCCGTCAACAATGAAGAAGTAGAATAAGTCAACCAAACATTGCCATCAACAATGAAGGATTAGAACATGTCAACCAAATATTGCCGTCAACAATGAAGGAGTAGAACAGGTCAAACAAACATTGCCGTCAACAATGAAGGAGTAGAACAGATCAAACAAACATTGATGTCAACAATGAAGGAGTAGAACAGATCAAACAAACATTGCCATCAACAATGAAGAAGTAGAACAGATCAATCAAACATTGCCATCAACAATGAAGAAGTACAACAGATCAAACAAACATTGCCATCAACAATGAAGAAGTAGAACAGGTCAACCAAACATTGTCATCAACAATGAAGAAGTAGAACAGTTCAACCAAACATTGCCATCAACAATGAAGAAGTAGAACAGGTCAACCAAACATTGCCATCAACAATGAAGAAGTAGAACAGGTCAACCAAACATTGCCATCAACAATGAAGGAGTAGAACATGTCAACCAAACATTGTCATCAACAATGAAGAAGTAGATCAAGTTAACCAAACATTGTCATCAACAATGAAGGAGTAGAACAGATCAAACAATCATTGCCGTCAACAATGAAGGAGTAGAACAGATCAAACAATCATTGCCGTCAACAATGAAGGAGTAGAACAGATCAAACAATCATTGCCGTCAACAATGAAGGAGTAGAACAGATCAAACAAACATTTCCATCAACAATGAAGGAGTAGAACAAGTCAATCAAACATTGCCGTCAACGATGAAGGAGTAGAACAGATCAAACAAACATTTCCATCAACAATGAAGGAGTAGAACAAGTCAATCAAACATTGCCGTCAACGATAAAGGAGTAGAACAGATCAAACAAAAATTGCCATCAACAATGAAGGAGCAGAACAGGTCAACCAAACATTGCCATCAACAATAAAGAGGTAGAACAAATCAACCAATCATTGCCATCAACAATGAATGAGTAGAACAGTTCAACCAAACATTGTCATTAACAATGAAGGAGTAGAACAGGTCAACCAAACATTGCCATCAACAATGAGGAAGTAGAACATGTCAACCAAACATTGTCATCAAAAATGAAGTAGTAGAACAGGTCAACCAAACATTGCCATCAACAATTAAGGAGTAGAACAGGTCAACCAAACATTGTCGTCAACAATTAAGGAGTAGATCAGGTCAACCAAACATTGTCGTCAACAATGAAGGAGTAGAACACGTCAACCAAACATTGCCATCAACAATGAAGGATTAGAACACGTCAACCAAACATTGTCATCAACAATGAAGAAGTAGATCAAGTCAACCAAACATTGCCATCAACAATGAAGGAGTAGAACAGGTCAACCAAACATTGCCGTCAACAGTAAAGAAGTAGAACATGTCAACCAAACATTGCCATCAACAAAGTAGGAGTAGAACATGTCAACCAAACATTGCCATCAACAATGAAGGAGTAGAACAGGTCAACCAAACATTGCCATCAACAATGAAGAAGTAGAACAGGTAAACCAAACATTGCCATCAACAATGAAGGAGTAGAACAGGTCAACCAAACATTGCCATCAACAATGAAGGAGTAGAACAGGTCAACCAAACATTGCCATAAACAATGAAGAAGTAGAACATGTCAACCAAACAATGCCATCAACAATGAAGGAGTAGAACAGGTCAACCAAACATTGCCGTCAACAGTGAAGAAGTAGAACATGTCAACCAAACATTGCCATCAACAATGAAGGAGTAGAACATGTCAACCAAACATTGCCATCAACAATGAAGGAGTAGAACATATCATCCAAACATTGCCATCAACAATGAAGAAGTAGAACATGTCAACCAAACATTGCCATCAACAATGAAGGATTAGAACATGTTAACCAAACATTGCCATCAACAATGAAGAAGCAGAACATGTCAACCAAACATTGCCGTCAACAATGAAGGAGTAGAACAGGTCAACCAAACATTGCCATCAACAATGAAGGAGTAGAACATGTCAACCAATCATTGCCATCAACAACGAAGGAGTAGAACATGTCAACCAAACATTGTCATCAACAATGAAGGAGTAGAACATGTCAACCAAAAATTGTCATCAACAATGAAGAAGTAGAACAGGTCAACCAAACATTGCCATCAACAATGAAGGAGTAGAACATGTCAACCAAACATTGTCATCAACAATGAAGAAGTAGATCAAGTTAACCAAACATTGTCATCAACAATGAAGGAGTAGAACAGATCAAACAATCATTGCCGTCAACAATGAAGGAGTAGAACAGATCAAACAATCATTGCCGTCAACAATGAAGGAGTAGAACAGATCAAACAATCATTGCCGTCAACAATGAAGGAGTAGAACAGATCAAACAAACATTTCCATCAACAATGAAGGAGTAGAACAAGTCAATCAAACATTGCCGTCAACGATGAAGGAGTAGAACAGATCAAACAAACATTGCCATCAACAATAAAGAAGTAGAACAGGTCAACCAAACATTGCCATCAAGAATGAAGAAGTAGAACAGGTCAACCAAACATTGCCATCAACAATGAAGAAGTAGAACAGATCAAACAAACATTTCCATCAACAATGAAGGAGTAGAACAAGTCAATCAAACATTGCCGTCAACGATGAAGGAGTAGAACAGATCAAACAAACATTTCCATCAACAATGAAGGAGTAGAACAAGTCAATCAAACATTGCCGTCAACGATGAAGGAGCAGAACAGATCAAACAAACATTGCCATCAACAATGAAAAAGTAGAACAGGTCAACCAAACATTGTCATCAACATTGAAGAAGTAGAACAGTTCAACCAAACATTGCCATCAACAATGAAGAAGTAGAACAGGTCAACCAAACATTGCCATCAACAATGAAGAAGTAGAACAGGTTAACCAAACATTGCCATCAACAATGAAGGAGTAGAACATGTCAACCAAACATTGTCATCAAAAATGAAGAAGTCGATCAAGTTAACCAAACAATGTCATCAGCAATGAAGGAGTAGAACAGATCAAACAATCATTGCCGTCAACAATGAAGGGGTAGAACAGATCAAACAATCATTGCCGTCAACAATGAAGGAGTAGAACAGATCAAACAATCATTGCCGTCAACAATAAAGGAGTAGAACAGATCAAACAAACATTTCCATCAACAATGAAGGAGTAGAACAAGTCAATCAAACATTGCCGTCAACGATGAAGGAGTAGAACAGATCAAACAAACATTTCCATCAACAATGAAGGAGTAGAACAAGTCAATCAAACATTGCCGTCAACGATGAAGGAGTAGAACAGTTCAAACAAACATTGCCATCAACAATGAAGGAGCAGAACAGGTCAACCAAAAATTGCCATCAACAATAAAGAGGTAAAACAAATCAACCAATCATTGCCATCAACAATGAAGGAGTAGAACAGGTCAACCAAACATTGTCATTAACAATGAAGGAGTAGAACAGGTCAACCAAACATTGCCATCAACAATGAGGAAGTAGAACATGTCAACCAAACATTGTCATCAACAATGAAGGAGTAGAACAGGTCAACCAAACATTGCCATCAACAATTAAGGAGTAGAACAGGTCAACTAAACATTGTCGTCAACAATTAAGGAGTAGAACAGGTCAACCAAACATTGTCGTCAACAATGAAGGAGTAGAACACGTCATCTAAACATTGCCATCAACAATGAAGGATTAGAACACGTCAACCAAACATTGTCATCAACAATGAAGAAGTAGATCAAGTCAACCAAACATTGCCATCAACAATGAAGGAGTAGAACAGGTCAACCAACCATTGCCGTCAATAGTGAAGAAGTAGAACATGTCAACCAAACATTGCCATCAACAATGTAGGAGTAGAACATGTCAACCAAACATTGCCATCAACAATGAAGGAGTAGAACAGGTCAACCAAACATTGCCATCAACAATGAAGAAGTAGAACAGGTAAACCAAACATTGCCATCAACAATGAAGGAGTAGAACAGGTCAACCAAACATTGCCATCAACAATGAAGGAGTAGAACAGGTCAACCAAACATTGCCATAAACAATGAAGAAGTAGAACATGTCATCCAAACATTGCCATCAACAATGAAGGAGTAGAACACGTCAACCAAACTTTGCCGTCAACAGTGAAGAAGTAGAACATGTCAACCAAACATTGCCATCAACAATGAAGGAGTAGAACATGTCAACCAAACATTGCCATCAACAATGAAGGAGTAGAACATATCATCTAAACATTGCCATCAACAATGAAGGAGTAGAACGTGTCAACCAAACATTGCCATCAACAATGAAGGATTAGAACATGTCAACCAAACATTGCCATCAACAATGAAGGATTAGAACATGTCAACCAATCATTGCCGTCAACAATGAAGGAGTAGAACAGGTCAACCAAACATTGCCGTCAAGAATGAAGAAGTAGAACAAGTCAACCAAACAATTCCATCATTAATGAAGAAGAAGAATATATCAACCAAACATTGCCGTCAACAATGAAGGAGTAGAACAAGTCAATCAAACATTGCCGTCAACGATGAAGGAGTAGAACAGATCAAACAAACATTGCCGTCAAGAATGAAGAAGTAGAACAAGTCAACCAAACAATTCCATCATTAATGAAGAAGAAGAATATATCAACCAAACATTGCCGTCAACAATGAAGGAGTAGAACAAGTCAATCAAACATTGCCGTCAACGATGAAGGAGTAGAACAGATCAAACAAACATTGCCATCAACAATAAAGAAGTAGAACAGGTCAACCAAACATTGCCATCAACAATGAAGAAGTAGAACAGGTCAACCAAACATTGCCATCAAAAATGAAGAAGTAGAACAGATCAAACAAACATTTCCATCAACAATGAAGGAGTAGAACATGTCAATCAAACATTGCCGTCAACGATGAAGGAGTAGAACAGTTCAAACAAACATTGCCATCAACAATGAAGGAGCAGAACAGGTCAACCAAAAATTGCCATCAACAATAAAGAGGTAGAACAAATCAACCAATCATTGCCATCAACAATGAAGGAGTAGAACAGGTCAACCAAACATTGTCATTAACAATGAAGGAGTAGAACAGGTCAACCAAACATTGCCATCAACAATGAGGAAGTAGAACATGTCAACCAAACATTGTCATCAACAATGAAGGAGTAGAACAGGTCAACCAAACATTGCCATCAACAATTAAGGAGTAGAACAGGTCAACCAAACATTGTCGTCAACAATTAAGGAGTAGAACAGGTCAACCAAACATTGTCGTCAACAATGAAGGAGTAGAACACGTCAACCAAACATTGCCATCAACAATGAAGAAGTAGAACAGGTCAACCAAACATTGCCATCAACAATGAAGGAGTAGAACATGTCAACCAAACATTGTCATCAACAATGAAGAAGTAGATCAAGTTAACCAAACATTGTCATCAACAATGAAGGAGTAGAACAGATCAAACAATCATTGCCGTCAACAATGAAGGAGTAGAACAGATCAAACAATCATTGCCGTCAACAATGAAGGAGTAGAACAGATCAAACAATCATTGCCGTCAACAATGAAGGAGTAGAACAGATCAAACAAACATTTCCATCAACAATGAAGGAGTAGAACAAGTCAATCAAACATTGCCGTCAACGATGAAGGAGTAGAACAGATCAAACAAACATTTCCATCAACAATGAAGGAGTAGAACAAGTCAATCAAACATTGCCGTCAACGATAAAGGAGTAGAACAGATCAAACAAAAATTGCCATCAACAATGAAGGAGCAGAACAGGTCAACCAAACATTGCCATCAACAATAAAGAGGTAGAACAAATCAACCAATCATTGCCATCAACAATGAATGAGTAGAACAGTTCAACCAAACATTGTCATTAACAATGAAGGAGTAGAACAGGTCAACCAAACATTGCCATCAACAATGAGGAAGTAGAACATGTCAACCAAACATTGTCATCAAAAATGAAGTAGTAGAACAGGTCAACCAAACATTGCCATCAACAATTAAGGAGTAGAACAGGTCAACCAAACATTGTCGTCAACAATTAAGGAGTAGATCAGGTCAACCAAACATTGTCGTCAACAATGAAGGAGTAGAACACGTCAACCAAACATTGCCATCAACAATGAAGGATTAGAACACGTCAACCAAACATTGTCATCAACAATGAAGAAGTAGATCAAGTCAACCAAACATTGCCATCAACAATGAAGGAGTAGAACAGGTCAACCAAACATTGCCGTCAACAGTAAAGAAGTAGAACATGTCAACCAAACATTGCCATCAACAAAGTAGGAGTAGAACATGTCAACCAAACATTGCCATCAACAATGAAGGAGTAGAACAGGTCAACCAAACATTGCCATCAACAATGAAGAAGTAGAACAGGTAAACCAAACATTGCCATCAACAATGAAGGAGTAGAACAGGTCAACCAAACATTGCCATCAACAATGAAGGAGTAGAACAGGTCAACCAAACATTGCCATAAACAATGAAGAAGTAGAACATGTCAACCAAACAATGCCATCAACAATGAAGGAGTAGAACAGGTCAACCAAACATTGCCGTCAACAGTGAAGAAGTAGAACATGTCAACCAAACATTGCCATCAACAATGAAGGAGTAGAACATGTCAACCAAACATTGCCATCAACAATGAAGGAGTAGAACATATCATCCAAACATTGCCATCAACAATGAAGAAGTAGAACATGTCAACCAAACATTGCCATCAACAATGAAGGATTAGAACATGTCAACCAAACATTGCCATCAACAATGAAGAAGCAGAACATGTCAACCAAACATTGCCGTCAACAATGAAGGAGTAGAACAGGTCAACCAAACATTGCCATCAACAATGAAGGAGTAGAACATGTCAACCAATCATTGCCATCAACAACGAAGGAGTAGAACATGTCAACCAAACATTGTCATCAACAATGAAGGAGTAGAACATGTCAACCAAAAATTGTCATCAACAATGAAGAAGTAGAACAGGTCAACCAAACATTGCCATCAACAATGAAGGAGTAGAACATGTCAACCAAACATTGTCATCAACAATGAAGAAGTAGATCAAGTTAACCAAACATTGTCATCAACAATGAAGGAGTAGAACAGATCAAACAATCATTGCCGTCAACAATGAAGGAGTAGAACAGATCAAACAATCATTGCCGTCAACAATGAAGGAGTAGAACAGATCAAACAATCATTGCCGTCAACAATGAAGGAGTAGAACAGATCAAACAAACATTTCCATCAACAATGAAGGAGTAGAACAAGTCAATCAAACATTGCCGTCAACGATGAAGGAGTAGAACAGATCAAACAAACATTGCCATCAACAATAAAGAAGTAGAACAGGTCAACCAAACATTGCCATCAAGAATGAAGAAGTAGAACAGGTCAACCAAACATTGCCATCAACAATGAAGAAGTAGAACAGATCAAACAAACATTTCCATCAACAATGAAGGAGTAGAACAAGTCAATCAAACATTGCCGTCAACGATGAAGGAGTAGAACAGATCAAACAAACATTTCCATCAACAATGAAGGAGTAGAACAAGTCAATCAAACATTGCCGTCAACGATGAAGGAGCAGAACAGATCAAACAAACATTGCCATCAACAATGAAAAAGTAGAACAGGTCAACCAAACATTGTCATCAACATTGAAGAAGTAGAACAGTTCAACCAAACATTGCCATCAACAATGAAGAAGTAGAACAGGTCAACCAAACATTGCCATCAACAATGAAGAAGTAGAACAGGTTAACCAAACATTGCCATCAACAATGAAGGAGTAGAACATGTCAACCAAACATTGTCATCAAAAATGAAGAAGTCGATCAAGTTAACCAAACAATGTCATCAGCAATGAAGGAGTAGAACAGATCAAACAATCATTGCCGTCAACAATGAAGGGGTAGAACAGATCAAACAATCATTGCCGTCAACAATGAAGGAGTAGAACAGATCAAACAATCATTGCCGTCAACAATAAAGGAGTAGAACAGATCAAACAAACATTTCCATCAACAATGAAGGAGTAGAACAAGTCAATCAAACATTGCCGTCAACGATGAAGGAGTAGAACAGATCAAACAAACATTTCCATCAACAATGAAGGAGTAGAACAAGTCAATCAAACATTGCCGTCAACGATGAAGGAGTAGAACAGTTCAAACAAACATTGCCATCAACAATGAAGGAGCAGAACAGGTCAACCAAAAATTGCCATCAACAATAAAGAGGTAAAACAAATCAACCAATCATTGCCATCAACAATGAAGGAGTAGAACAGGTCAACCAAACATTGTCATTAACAATGAAGGAGTAGAACAGGTCAACCAAACATTGCCATCAACAATGAGGAAGTAGAACATGTCAACCAAACATTGTCATCAACAATGAAGGAGTAGAACAGGTCAACCAAACATTGCCATCAACAATTAAGGAGTAGAACAGGTCAACTAAACATTGTCGTCAACAATTAAGGAGTAGAACAGGTCAACCAAACATTGTCGTCAACAATGAAGGAGTAGAACACGTCATCTAAACATTGCCATCAACAATGAAGGATTAGAACACGTCAACCAAACATTGTCATCAACAATGAAGAAGTAGATCAAGTCAACCAAACATTGCCATCAACAATGAAGGAGTAGAACAGGTCAACCAAACATTGCCGTCAATAGTGAAGAAGTAGAACATGTCAACCAAACATTGCCATCAACAATGTAGGAGTAGAACATGTCAACCAAACATTGCCATCAACAATGAAGGAGTAGAACAGGTCAACCAAACATTGCCATCAACAATGAAGAAGTAGAACAGGTAAACCAAACATTGCCATCAACAATGAAGGAGTAGAACAGGTCAACCAAACATTGCCATCAACAATGAAGGAGTAGAACAGGTCAACCAAACATTGCCATAAACAATGAAGAAGTAGAACATGTCATCCAAACATTGCCATCAACAATGAAGGAGTAGAACACGTCAACCAAACTTTGCCGTCAACAGTGAAGAAGTAGAACATGTCAACCAAACATTGCCATCAACAATGAAGGAGTAGAACATGTCAACCAAACATTGCCATCAACAATGAAGGAGTAGAACATATCATCTAAACATTGCCATCAACAATGAAGGAGTAGAACGTGTCAACCAAACATTGCCATCAACAATGAAGGATTAGAACATGTCAACCAAACATTGCCATCAACAATGAAGGATTAGAACATGTCAACCAATCATTGCCGTCAACAATGAAGGAGTAGAACAGGTCAACCAAACATTGCCGTCAAGAATGAAGAAGTAGAACAAGTCAACCAAACAATTCCATCATTAATGAAGAAGAAGAATATATCAACCAAACATTGCCGTCAACAATGAAGGAGTAGAACAAGTCAATCAAACATTGCCGTCAACGATGAAGGAGTAGAACAGATCAAACAAACATTGCCGTCAAGAATGAAGAAGTAGAACAAGTCAACCAAACAATTCCATCATTAATGAAGAAGAAGAATATATCAACCAAACATTGCCGTCAACAATGAAGGAGTAGAACAAGTCAATCAAACATTGCCGTCAACGATGAAGGAGTAGAACAGATCAAACAAACATTGCCATCAACAATAAAGAAGTAGAACAGGTCAACCAAACATTGCCATCAACAATGAAGAAGTAGAACAGGTCAACCAAACATTGCCATCAAAAATGAAGAAGTAGAACAGATCAAACAAACATTTCCATCAACAATGAAGGAGTAGAACATGTCAATCAAACATTGCCGTCAACGATGAAGGAGTAGAACAGTTCAAACAAACATTGCCATCAACAATGAAGGAGCAGAACAGGTCAACCAAAAATTGCCATCAACAATAAAGAGGTAGAACAAATCAACCAATCATTGCCATCAACAATGAAGGAGTAGAACAGGTCAACCAAACATTGTCATTAACAATGAAGGAGTAGAACAGGTCAACCAAACATTGCCATCAACAATGAGGAAGTAGAACATGTCAACCAAACATTGTCATCAACAATGAAGGAGTAGAACAGGTCAACCAAACATTGCCATCAACAATTAAGGAGTAGAACAGGTCAACCAAACATTGTCGTCAACAATTAAGGAGTAGAACAGGTCAACCAAACATTGTCGTCAACAATGAAGGAGTAGAACACGTCAACCAAACATTGCCATCAACAATGAAGGATTAGAACACGTCAACCAAACATTGTCATCAACAATGAAGAAGTAGATCAAGTCAACCAAACATTGCCATCAACAATGAAGGAGTAGAACAGGTCAACCAAACATTGCCGTCAATAGTGAAGAAGTAGAAAATGTCAACCAAACATTGCCATCAACAATGTAGGAGTAGAACATGTCAACCAAACATTGCCATCAACAATGAAGGAGTAGAACAGGTCAACCAAACATTGCCATCAACAATGAAGAAGTAGAACTGGTAAACCAAACATTGCCATCAACAATGAAGGAGTAGAACAGGTCAACCAAACATTGCCATCAACAATGAAGGAGTAGAACAGGTCAACCAAACATTGCCATAAACAATGAAGAAGTAGAACATGTCATCCAAACATTGCCATCAACAATGAAGGAGTAGAACACGTCAACCAAACTTTGCCGTCAACAGTGAAGAAGTAGAACATGTCAACCAAACATTGCCATCAACAATGAAGGAGTAGAACATGTCAACCAAACATTGCCATCAACAATGAAGGAGTAGAACATATCATCTAAACATTGCCATCAACAATGAAGGAGTAGAACGTGTCAAACAAACATTGCCATCAACAATGAAGGATTAGAACATGTCAACCAAACATTGCCATCAACAATGAAGGAATATAACATGTCAACCAATCATTGCCGTCAACAATGAAGGAGTAGAACAGGTCAACCAAACATTGCCGTCAACAATGAAGGAGTAGAACAGATCAAACAAACATTGCCGTCAAGAATGAAGAAGTAGAACAAGTCAACCAAACAATTCCATCATTAATGAAGAAGGAGAATATATCAACCAAACATTGCCGTCAACAATGAAGGAGTAGAACAAGTCAATCAAACATTGCCGTCAACGATGAAGGAGTAGAACAGATCAAACAAACATTGCCATCAACAATAAAGAAGTAGAACAGGTCAACCAAACATTGCCATCAACAATGAAGAAGTAGAACAGGTCAACCAAACATTGCCATCAACAATGAAGAAGTAGAACAGATCAAACAAACATTTCCATCAACAATGAAGGAGTAGAACAAGTCAATCAAACATTGCCGTCAATGATGAAGGAGTAGAACAGATCAAACAAACATTTCCATCAACAATGAAGGAGTAGAACAAGTCAATCAAACATTGCCGTCAACGATGAAGGAGCAGAACAGATCAAACAAACATTGCCATCAACAATGAAGAAGTAGAACAGGTCAACCAAACATTGTCATCAACAATGAAGAAGTAGAACAGTTCAACCAAACATTGCCATCAACAATGAAGAAGTAGAACAGGTCAACCAAACATTGCCATCAACAATGAAGAAGTAGAACAGGTCAACCAAACATTGCCATCAACAATGAAGGAGTAGAACATGTCAACCAAACATTGTCATCAAAAATGAAGAAGTAGATCAAGTTAACCAAACAATGTCATCAACAATGAAGGAGTAGAACAGATCAAACAATCATTGCCGTCAACAATGAAGGAGTAGAACAGATCAAACAATCATTGCCGTCAACAATGAAGGAGTAGAACAGATCAAACAATCATTGCCGTCAACAATGAAGGAGTAGAACAGATCAAACAAACATTTCCATCAACAATGAAGGAGTAGAACAAGTCAATCAAACATTGCCGTCAACGATGAAGGAGTAGAACAGATCAAACAAACATTTCCATCAACAATGAAGGAGTAGAACAAGTCAATCAAACATTGCCGTCAACGATGAAGGAGTAGAACAGATCAAACAAACATTGCCATCAACAATGAAGGAGCAGAACAGGTCAACCAAAAATTGCCATCAACAATGAAGGAGTAGAACAGGTCAACCAAACATTGCCATCAACAATGAGGAAGTAGAACATGTCAACCAAACATTGTCATCAACAATGAAGGAGTAGAACAGGTCAACCAAACATTGCCATCAACAATTAAGGAGTAGAACAGGTCAACTAAACATTGTCGTCAACAATTAAGGAGTAGAACAGGTCAACCAAACATTGTCGTCAACAATGAAGGAGTAGAACACGTCATCTAAACATTGCCATCAACAATGAAGGATTAGAACACGTCAACCAAACATTGTCATCAACAATGAAGAAGTAGATCAAGTCAACCAAACATTGCCATCAACAATGAAGGAGTAGAACAGGTCAACCAAACATTGCCGTCAATAGTGAAGAAGTAGAACATGTCAACCAAACATTGCCATCAACAATGTAGGAGTAGAACATGTCAACCAAACATTGCCATCAACAATGAAGGAGTAGAACAGGTCAACCAAACATTGCCATCAACAATGAAGAAGTAGAACAGGTAAACCAAACATTGCCATCAACAATGAAGGAGTAGAACAGGTCAACCAAACATTGCCATCAACAATGAAGGAGTAGAACAGGTCAACCAAACATTGCCATAAACAATGAAGAAGTAGAACATGTCATCCAAACATTGCCATCAACAATGAAGGAGTAGAACACGTCAACCAAACTTTGCCGTCAACAGTGAAGAAGTAGAACATGTCAACCAAACATTGCCATCAACAATGAAGGAGTAGAACATGTCAACCAAACATTGCCATCAACAATGAAGGAGTAGAACATATCATCTAAACATTGCCATCAACAATGAAGGAGTAGAACGTGTCAACCAAACATTGCCATCAACAATGAAGGATTAGAACATGTCAACCAAACATTGCCATCAACAATGAAGGATTAGAACATGTCAACCAATCATTGCCGTCAACAATGAAGGAGTAGAACAGGTCAACCAAACATTGCCGTCAAGAATGAAGAAGTAGAACAAGTCAACCAAACAATTCCATCATTAATGAAGAAGAAGAATATGTCAACCAAACATTGCCGTCAACAATGAAGGAGTAGAACAAGTCAATCAAACATTGCCGTCAACGATGAAGGAGTAGAACAGATCAAACAAACATTGCCGTCAAGAATGAAGAAGTAGAACAAGTCAACCAAACAATTCCATCATTAATGAAGAAGAAGAATATATCAACCAAACATTGCCGTCAACAATGAAGGAGTAGAACAAGTCAATCAAACATTGCCGTCAACGATGAAGGAGTAGAACAGATCAAACAAACATTGCCATCAACAATAAAGAAGTAGAACAGGTCAACCAAACATTGCCATCAACAATGAAGAAGTAGAACAGGTCAACCAAACATTGCCATCAAAAATGAAGAAGTAGAACAGATCAAACAAACATTTCCATCAACAATGAAGGAGTAGAACATGTCAATCAAACATTGCCGTCAACGATGAAGGAGTAGAACAGTTCAAACAAACATTGCCATCAACAATGAAGGAGCAGAACAGGTCAACCAAAAATTGCCATCAACAATAAAGAGGTAGAACAAATCAACCAATCATTGCCATCAACAATGAAGGAGTAGAACAGGTCAACCAAACATTGTCATTAACAATGAAGGAGTAGAACAGGTCAACCAAACATTGCCATCAACAATGAGGAAGTAGAACATGTCAACCAAACATTGTCATCAACAATGAAGGAGTAGAACAGGTCAACCAAACATTGCCATCAACAATTAAGGAGTAGAACAGGTCAACCAAACATTGTCGTCAACAATTAAGGAGTAGAACAGGTCAACCAAACATTGTCGTCAACAATGAAGGAGTAGAACACGTCAACCAAACATTGCCATCAACAATGAAGGATTAGAACACGTCAACCAAACATTGTCATCAACAATGAAGAAGTAGATCAAGTCAACCAAACATTGCCATCAACAATGAAGGAGTAGAACAGGTCAACCAAACATTGCCGTCAATAGTGAAGAAGTAGAAAATGTCAACCAAACATTGCCATCAACAATGTAGGAGTAGAACATGTCAACCAAACATTGCCATCAACAATGAAGGAGTAGAACAGGTCAACCAAACATTGCCATCAACAATGAAGAAGTAGAACTGGTAAACCAAACATTGCCATCAACAATGAAGGAGTAGAACAGGTCAACCAAACATTGCCATCAACAATGAAGGAGTAGAACAGGTCAACCAAACATTGCCATAAACAATGAAGAAGTAGAACATGTCATCCAAACATTGCCATCAACAATGAAGGAGTAGAACACGTCAACCAAACTTTGCCGTCAACAGTGAAGAAGTAGAACATGTCAACCAAACATTGCCATCAACAATGAAGGAGTAGAACATGTCAACCAAACATTGCCATCAACAATGAAGGAGTAGAACATATCATCTAAACATTGCCATCAACAATGAAGGAGTAGAACGTGTCAAACAAACATTGCCATCAACAATGAAGGATTAGAACATGTCAACCAAACATTGCCATCAACAATGAAGGAATATAACATGTCAACCAATCATTGCCGTCAACAATGAAGGAGTAGAACAGGTCAACCAAACATTGCCGTCAACAATGAAGGAGTAGAACAGATCAAACAAACATTGCCGTCAAGAATGAAGAAGTAGAACAAGTCAACCAAACAATTCCATCATTAATGAAGAAGGAGAAGATATCAACCAAACATTGCCGTCAACAATGAAGGAGTAGAACAAGTCAATCAAACATTGCCGTCAACGATGAAGGAGTAGAACAGATCAAACAAACATTGCCATCAACAATAAAGAAGTAGAACAGGTCAACCAAACATTGCCATCAACAATGAAGAAGTAGAACAGGTCAACCAAACATTGCCATCAACAATGAAGAAGTAGAACAGATCAAACAAACATTTCCATCAACAATGAAGGAGTAGAACAAGTCAATCAAACATTGCCGTCAATGATGAAGGAGTAGAACAGATCAAACAAACATTTCCATCAACAATGAAGGAGTAGAACAAGTCAATCAAACATTGCCATCAACAATGAAGGATTAGAACATGTCAACCAATCATTGCCGTCAACAATGAAGGAGTAGAACAGGTCAACCAAACATTGCCGTCAAGAATGAAGAAGTAGAACAAGTCAACCAAACAATTCCATCATTAATGAAGAAGAAGAATATGTCAACCAAACATTGCCGTCAACAATGAAGGAGTAGAACATGTCAACCAAACATTGCCATCAACAATGAAGGAGTAGAACAGGTCAACCAAACATTGCCATCAACAATGAAGAAGTAGAACAGGTAAACCAAACATTGCCATCAACAATGAAGGAGTAGAACAGGTCAACCAAACATTGCCATCAACAATGAAGGAGTAGAACAGGTCAACCAAACATTGCCATCAACAATGAAGAAGTAGAACATGTCATCCAAACATTGCCATCAACATTGAAGGAGTAGAACACGTCAACCAAACTTTGCCGTCAACAGTGAAGAAGTAGAACATGTCAACCAAACATTGCCATCAACAATGAAGGAGTAGAACATGTCAACCAAACATTGCCATCAACAATGAAGGAGTAGAACATATCATCCAAACATTGCCATCAACAATGAAGGAGTAGAACGTGTCAACCAAACATTGCCATCAACAATGAAGGATTAGAACATATCAACCAAACATTGCCATCAACAATGAAGGATTAGAACATGTCAACCAATCATTGCCGTCAACAATGAAGGAGTAGAACAGGTCAACCAAACATTGCCGTCAACAATGAAGGAGTAGAACAGATCAAACAAACATTGCCGTCAACAATGAAGAAGTAGAACAAGTCAACCAAACATTGCCCTCAACAATGAAGGATTAGAACATGTCAACCAAATATTGCCGTCAACAATGAAGGAGTAGAACAGGTCAAACAAACATTGCCGTCAACAATGAAGGAGTAGAACAGATCAAACAAACATTGATGTCAACAATGAAGGAGTAGAACAGATCAAACAAACATTGCCATCAACAATGAAGAAGTAGAACAGATCAATCAAACATTGCCATCAACAATGAAGAAGTACAACAGATCAAACAAACATTGCCATCAACAATGAAGAAGTAGAACAGGTCAACCAAACATTGTCATCAACAATGAAGAAGTAGAACAGTTCAACCAAACATTGCCATCAACAATGAAGAAGTAGAACAGGTCAACCAAACATTGCCATCAACAATGAAGAAGTAGAACAGGTCAACCAAACATTGCCATCAACAATGAAGGAGTAGAACATGTCAACCAAACATTGTCATCAACAATGAAGAAGTAGATCAAGTTAACCAAACATTGTCATCAACAATGAAGGAGTAGAACAGATCAAACAATCATTGCCGTCAACAATGAAGGAGTAGAACAGATCAAACAATCATTGCCGTCAACAATGAAGGAGTAGAACAGATCAAACAATCATTGCCGTCAACAATGAAGGAGTAGAACATGTCAACCAAACATTGCCATCAACAATGAAGGAGTAGAACATGTCAACCAAACATTGCCATCAACAATGAAGGAGTAGAACATATCATCCAAACATTGCCATCAACAATGAAGGAGTAGAACATGTCAACCAAACATTGCCATCAACAATGAAGGATTAGAACATGTCAACCAAACATTGCCATCAACAACGAAGGAGTAGAACATATCAACCAAGCATTGCCGTCAACAATGACGGGGTAGAACAGGTCACAAACTGTGAATATTCTGCCCCAAATAAACAACAACAAACGGGACTGATGTATTAACCCTAGAGGGTCTTAACAAAGGGGATTGTTATACAGACCCCAGAGGGTCACCACCCCGCAGACCTTCTCATCATGGTGGCACCTCTCAAGTATACAATTTAATAGCACGCATCGTGTATGTAACAACGTACGGATGTGTAATATCGCCTATTTCACAATTAAACTTTAAAAAAGTCGCTTAAAAGTCGACAAGGTTCGACTTCATTGCACCGGGTTTTATCCCACATGGCTCGGTCTCTTTCCGCAGCACGGAAAGCGTCGCACAAAGCACGAACTCTGTAGCTTTTAGCGACGACCCATGGGAGTCTCCGAAACATTTAACTCGTAAACCGAAGGACGCGGCCCGGAGTCGAACCCACAACCTTCGGCTCACGAGTCAAACGGCTTGACCACTTCGCCACAGAGACTAAACTAATTGATTTGAGTGAATGATTAACTTAAGAATAGCACCATTACACATCGGGTGAACGCCTTGATGCTTTGTCTGTATCAACATGTATAGTAAGTTGTATATGTTGATGATTCCAGTCCCAAGCTGAAACTGTAGAACTTGATGGCTGACATGGGTTTTCAGCACACGGGGTCCACTTGATTTAATCATTAGTTCAGGATCTACAAGCAGCCGTCAGAGAAGTCAGTGGAACATGAAACTGGGAGTAAGACGGGTCTGGATCCTCTGTCCATGCTTCTAAAGAGTTAGAAGCGTTGACTGTCTGTCAGGAGAAATAATGAAAATGGTAATCTGTTTTCCTGAACTTAAGCGAAACAAAAATAATGTTTCACGGGAGAACTACCAACAAGCAATCGACAAGGAAGAGACTGAAACTGTCTCAAACTGTGAAAATATGGCTCCTGGATCAGCAGCAGTGCGGACAGTTCAGGGACAGTTGGTCAAGCGCTGGCATGTAGAGATAAACAGTGTTGGGCCAAGCTGAGATGGGTTTGTGAGAGCATGCAACTCCCTGTGGCAACCGGTGGATATGGGCCGATGGGGAAGAGAACGTCTGAGCCCAGATGTTACATTAACGTTCTTAGAATAGCCAGGATCCAGGAGCAGACAAACTCTGGGGATCTGCGCAGGGGAGACAACCGGGACAGTACCGGTCTCGGACACTGAAACTCTTTGGCCAAAAACGACCAAGGGCGATTGAATGCGAAGATGTTCGTGCAATCATTGAATGCGAAGATGTTCGTGCAATCATTGAATGCGAAGATATTCGTACAATCAACCTAATAAACTATGTCTCTAAGCTTCACCTAAGAATTATAATGAAAAGAGTCAGAAAGAAATTAAAAGTGGAAATATGTGTAGAGCAGTATGAATTTGTGGAAGGGAAAGGTAACAACAATGCAATATATACATTTCGAACAGTAAAAGAGAGATCAATACAAACACAGAAAGACATAAACTTGTGCTTCATAGATTATACTGAGGTATTTGATAAAGTAAAACACGAGGAACTGATTATCATGTTGGAAGATATCAACATTGATGGGAAAGATCTCGGAATAATAAAGAATATTTACAGCAGCAGAAATTAAAATGGAAAATAAAGAAGGGGAAATGTGAACAAATAAAGGTAAGACTATGACAGGGTGTGTTTGGTCACCATGTCTCTTCTCTATCTATTTTTTTTTAAAGTTGCATATCCTTTACAGGACGTTGCGATCAACACCAGCATGTTACTGTCGTTGTTGATGTCTTGGCACGTTTTTATGTTTAGTAGTTTGCCATTGTTTCTGAACCCCCGGCTCCCATACCAACACGTTAAAACCAGTGCGACACAGTCTGCTGCTAAATCGGTCGCCATCGCGTTTCTAACGCGGGTAAACGGCATTACGAATCGCGTCCCCAATTTCATCGCCACGGAGCCGGCACTCTCTATCTATAGCGAAGTAATATTGGGAGAGATCAAAGAGAATCGAAGGATATGAGTTGAATGATTTTATATAAATACATCTTCGCTATGGAGATGATATACCGGTAGTACTGATAGCGGGAAATGCAAAAGATCTACAACTTTTGGACATTGTAGTAATTTTTTTCTCCCGCGTTTCCATCCTGTTTCAGGATATTGCGGTCAACACCAGCATCTTTCAGCTGTATGTTGATTCCTAGACTAGATTACGCTCATCAGCACGCCACGACTTTCTGAGCGACCGGCTCCATACTCTCATAAGTTACTGACGCTACTCAAACCACTTCTAATTCTCGTGCGCTCACGTCAGCCACGAGAGTATTCGGAGTTAACAGAGAAAGCTGCTAACCCCTCGGCCAGTGAGCCGGCATTGTAGTAATAGAGAGTGCAAAAATTGATGTTCCTTGAATATTAAGAAAATAAAAATGGTTATATTAATAAAAACGATGACACTAAAATATCAGATATCAATAGAAGGAAAAATGCTTAACCAAGATGAGAAATTCAAAATACCCAGAGGCAGTTATAACATCAGATGGAAGATGGACGACAGAGATTGAGAGCAGAATAGCTCAAGCAGGAGCTACGTGTTAGAAAATTAAAAGTATCTTTTTGGGAGAAATGACAAGAGATAGAGAGGCAGGAGATTTCTGATTGTCAGTATAACTAACAACGATTGTCTGGAAGAGGCTGACGAAACTTGAGTTGAATTGACTGGAGTTGAGTCCAGAACCGACATCACTGCACTCGGGGCATTCCCATACGTGCTCAGTCCTCATGTTCAACAGCCAGCGTAGAGTTCAATACTAAAAGTGACCGTTGCAATCTGATCGAATGTCCGTCTTGATTTATCTCTGAATGACGACTGTCGATCTGATCCTCTGACTACCACTTGCTGCTGCATTCTCTCTAGACCATGATATTCTATATGTTCTTCTGAATTAATGACATTCTCTCATTGGGCCTTCACCACATCTGCCTTATCATGCATCAAATCACTCCTCAATGGGGCATCAGCCAATCTGTCTGCCTGTTCATTTCCAACCACACCAGAGTGTCCTGGAGAAAAGATCCAGCGAATGTTCACAACCTTTGACCTCTGTATCGATTCATGCCATTCTGTATGAAGCATGCCAGTCTTCACCTTTGTCAGCATGCTTTGTGAATCAATCACAATCACGGCAAGCGTATACCGTTTGTTCTCCAACCAGCAGAAAGCAGCAGTAAACTTCCATTCTCAGACTTGAGGTTGTGGTGTCTTATGCCAGACTCTCCATTTACTAAACATTGACCTTTTTTTTTTGCAATGAATCCCTAGGAATTGTTTTTTTATTCATAACACTGAGCCATCTGTATATATAATCGCAGTGCCAGGATGAGAGTAGTCCTGAATTAATTGCTGAGATTCAGCTTCTTCTCAAGTGTCCACACTTCTCTGATAGTATCTTCATCGCAATCAATCCCAGAATTGAAGGGCTAGTTGTAACTTTGCAGGCAATTTTACCTTCCATAATTAGCCATCATCACACATCCAGCTCCGAAGTCTGACCTCGAGCATAGTATGCTGGGATTGTGAGACCGCGATCACTAGCCTCAAGCCAGAGACGGATGGGACAGGCTTGAGGTCACACGTTCATGTCACCAAGAGTGACCACTCACACCACAGATTTACCAGATGTGATTTCCAAGTCACGCCACAGATTTAAAAGATGTGATTTCCCTGTCACACGACAGATTTACAAGATGTGATTTCCCTGTCACACGACAGAATTACAAGATGTGATTTCCCTGTCACACGACAGATTTACAAGATGTGATTTCCCGTTCGCATCACATATTTACAAGATATAATTTGTAATTTACCTGTTACACGACAGATTTTCCAGATTTGTGTTTTGTTTCTTTTGCACACGCTCGCATTGAACTCAAACGTAGTCCGTACACACTACTTCTAATAGTGATGGACTGAATTTTGCGTGTGGATTAGTTTTCCCTGATAACAGTTTCCCTGGCCATCAGGCGAACCCACTCCGACTTCAGAGGTAATTTACCGGATGTGATTTTTCCCTGTCACACCGTAGATTTACAAAATGTGATTTCTCTGTGACACCACAGGTCTACAGCATGTTTCTACTGCTTTAAAAATGAGACTGTTCATCAGCGACACTGGAATGTGTGCATGATTATTTCAATCAACATAAACTCAATCAGGTAGAGTCATTACCAAGAAAATGTCGCAAGCAGATGGAGCTGGTTCGAATCTTGAAACCAGGAAAATTACTCGACCATACAAAAGGATCCTGCCACCAAGAAATAAGGAACATGACAACCCAGGGAGCAGCTGCGACTTTGTTGTCAGAGAAAAACAAGATGGACAGACAGTGTCAGCCGCTGGAAGATGATACTCCGACTAGAGAGACAAACACGGAGTTAACTGCCAGCAGAGAGCACCGCGGTAATCACGGAGGTTTCAGAGTTGCGGTCACGTGAGAGGTGTCGTCTATCGTCTCATTTTCATTAACTATTAATTCACTTCTGTCATTTTCACTGTCGTCATCATAATCATTTTGTTTCCTCTTCTCAAAAAGGTCTTCAGTCACCCATTTGTCATGTTGACTAGCTCACTTAGTAGCAGACATTTTAGATTTCGCACAGACAGACAGGGCGACTCACACACCGACCTACCCATGAGAGGTAACTCTGTCTATTATTGGTTGCTACGTCTATCTATATTCTAGCAAATAAGCTACATAATTATCTATAAAAATAATGTGCTCTACATTACTTATTTACTGACTGACTTACACAATGACTGACTGACTATGTCAACAAGAAACATTTAATATGGAATATACATAGCTGGACTCCAACTTTCACATGTGATTGATCACCAAAGCTGTCTGTAGGAAACATATCTTGTCCTAGAAGACAATTCTGATTGACAGAGACAATTCTGTACCAGACTGCACCATACATTCGTCTTTGTTCAGATCCTTTTACAGACAGAACTACAGACTGTACCATACATTCGCCTTTGTTCAGATCCTTTTACAGACAGAACCTACAGACTGCACCATACATTCGTCTTTGTTCAGATCCTTTTTCAGACAGAACTACAGACTGCACCATACATTCGTCTTTGTTCAGATCCTTTTACAGACAGAACCTACAGACTGCACCATACATTCGTCTTTGTTCAGATCCTATTACAGACAGAACCTACAGACTGCACCATACATTCGTCTTTGTTCAGATCCTATTACAGACAGAACTACAGACTGCACCATACATTCGTCTTTATTCAGATCCTATTACAGACAGTACGTACAGACTGCACCATACATTCGTCTTTGTTCAGATCCTTTTACAGACAGAACTACAGACTGCACCATACATTCGTCTTTGTTCAGATCCTATTACAGACAGTACGTACAGACTGCACCATACATTCGTCTTTGTTCAGATCCTATTACAGACAGTACGTACAGACTGCACCATACATTCGTCTTTGTTCAGATCCTATTACAGACAGAACGTACTACTGATCTTTGAAACGATGGTATGACTAAATGGTATTCGTTACCAAGAATTCACGTATTTACAGGGTGGAAGTGAATGAGTAGAAAGGTGTGTGTTTAGAATAAGGTGAGAAGTAATTCTTTGGGATTAAGAGGTCATGTCTTCTGAAGCAGCCACTGACCAGTGTGAGACCAATTTGCGCTGATGAAATCAAAGGTTTTAAAATGGTCAAGAGAGTTTACACTGGCTGACTCAAGGAGCTGTAACAATTCACGAAATGTTTGGCCCAGAGCGCGAGGGAATGATTACGCACGGATGAGAACCGATTGATGAGTCCCTCAAGACAGGCCTCGGCCCCTGATTGGTTGAAATAGATAAATATCTCACGCGCAGTCGAGGAGTTGACCCGTCTGGCGTGAAGTGACCCTGGCCAGTGTCGAGCGTTAAATCAAAGTCTTCGTCTCTGTGGGGGTCTTTGCTGGCGTCTTGGTCGGGTTGTTGTTGTTGTTGTTGTTGTTGTTGTTGTTGTTGTTGTTGTTGTTGTTGTTCTTCTTCTTCTTCTTCTTCTTCTTCTTCTTCTTCTTCTTCTTCTTCTTCTTCTTCTTCTTCTTCTTCTTCTTCTTCTTCTTCTTCTTCTTCTTCTTGAGCTCTTTACAAAACGAACTTGATAACCTTAGTAGATGGAGCAATGAAAATCACATGATTATTAACATCGACAAAACCAAATCCATGCTAGTAACGACCAGACTAAAACTACAGATCCTAGCCATAACTTGGACACTGCTCGAGCTCCACGTGGACACGTTACCTATAGTTAATGTAAATGAACACAAAACATTAGGTCTTTAATTGACAGACATCTAAACTGGAGCTCTCATGTTCACGTCCTCACCAAGAGAATAGCACAAATAGTTTACCAACTTACTAAAATTCAGCACTTCTTGGATGAAAGCACACGAAAAATATTCTATGCATCCTATATCCAATCACCTCTCGACTATTGTTCCACAGTCTGGGATGGGTGCCCTAAATCTAATATGAAACGACTGTGTTCGCTTCAAAACCGCGCTATACTTCTAGTTTCTGGCATAAAGCACGTTGAAAGTAATAACTTATATAGTCATCTAAGACTTCTACCACTTTGAAAGCGATTCCTTTTTAACAAAGACAAATTAGTGAATAAAATTATATCTGAAAATACCCCAGAGTATCTTCTACCGTTAATTCAATCTAATGCAATGAAAAGTAAGCGCTTGAATTTATTACAGGTTCCAAAGCCTAGATTGGACTTATACAAAACAAGTTTCGCATATTCTGGTGCTCACTTGTGGAATAGCCTTCCACAAGATCTGAAAACGCCAATGAGTCCCTACGCATTCAACCGAAAACTCTTTCAATACTTACTTCATACCGACTATATGCTTCCATAAGTCACCTACGGTTATCATTTTTTCACTATCATTTTTCACTATGTGAGTGAGAGAGTAGGTGAGAGAGTGAATGAGAAAGAGTGTGAGTGAGAGAGTGAGTATGAGACAGAGAAAGTGAGAGAGTATGTATGCGCGTTTGCCTTCGAGAGTGAAAGAGTAAGTGAATGTCTGTGTACACGTATGTGTGAGAGATTGAGTGAGAGAACGAGTTAGTGTGAGAGAGAGGTTGTGTTGTGTGTATACCTGTCTGTGTGAGAGAGTGAGAAAGTGAGTGAGAGAGTGTGAGTTAGAGAGCCGCCGGGTGAGTGAGTGAGTAAGGGAGAGTTAGTGAGTGAGGGAGAGTTAGTGAGTGAGAGGGAGAATTTGTGAGTATGTGTGTATGTGCATATGTGAGTGAGTGTGAGAGCGAGTGAGTAAGCAAGAGAGAGACAGTGGGTGAGTGAGAGAATGCATGAGAAGTTAATGAGTGAGAGAGAGAGAGAGAGAGTGTGGGTGAGTGTGTGTGTGTGTCTGTGTACTTGTCTGTGCGAGTAAGAGAGTGAGTTAGTGTGGTTTAGAGAGTAAATGAGTGAGTGAGAGGGTGAGATTATGTGAGGCAGTATGTATGTGTGAGTAAGTGTGTGGGTGGATGGGTGGGTGTGTATGTGTGTATGCGTGTGTTTATGTGTGTGTATGTGGATGTATGTGTGTACACGTCTGAATGTGCGTATGGGTATGTATGTGTAAGTGTGTGTAAATGTGTGTTTCTATGTGTGCTTGTGTGTGTAAGTATGTTTATATGTGTGTTTATGTGTGCGTACATGTGTGTGTGTTTATATGTATGTGCGTGTATATATGTGTGTATGTGCGTGTGTATATATGTGTATGTGCGTGTGTATATATGTGTACGTTCGTGTATGTATGTGCATGTTTGTGTGTATGTGTGCATGCATGCAGTGTATGCGAGGGAGTGTGTATTTGTGTGTGTGTGTGTGCGTGTGTAAGTATGTGTGTATGGGTGTGGATGTGTGTATGTGTGCGTGGGTATATGTGTGTATTTGCGTGTGTATATTGTGTGTATGCTCGTGTGTGTATGTGTATATGCTTTCATGTGTATGCGAGGGAGTGTGTATTTGATAGCGAGAGGGTGTGTGTCTGTGTGTGAGTGACTTTTTAAAGAGTGTGATATTGAGTAAATGAAAGATGGAGAGAGTGACTTAATGGGTGAAATGGTGATTGCGAGCGAGAGAGAGAGAGAGAGAGAGAGAGAGAGAGAGAGAGAGAGAGAGAGAGAGAGAGAGAGACAGTGGAAGAATGGATTTGTTAGTTTGTGTGTATGTGTGTGCGCATTGTTTGTGAGTGTCTATCGGTGTGTGTTGGTGAGAAGAGAGAGAGAGAGCGAGAGAGAGAGAGAGAGAGAGAGAGAGAGAGAGAGAGAGAGAGAGATTTAAGCGCACGCATATCATTAACATGCTATTCCATATATTGTGTGTATTCTCATGTTCATACTACCATTTTGAATGCCAATTGATGTTATAATTTATAACATGAACACATGTACATCACTGTAGAGTGGGTGAGAGAGTTAAATCAAATCAAATCAAATCAAATCAACTTTATTTTAAAAGGGTCACAAATTGGGCACGCAGGCCCGTCTTACATTCGGCCCTTCCAATTACTCGTCTTTCGTTCATAAAGAGCATTATACATTTACATAAGAAGAAAAATAAACATTGTGAAATGAATTTTGTGAATATAAACAAGGCGAATTACCATGTTATGAGGCCCATCTCCCACCTACCCATACATCACCCCACCCACACACACACACCCACCTACCCACATACACACACCCAGGGACACATACATACCCCACCAACCGTCCCACCCCCTCCCGTACATCCCCCACCCACACACACACACACACACACACACACACACACACTGCCCTCACCTGTTCCCCCAAACAAAACACATTTGCCACCCAAAAACATCCCCCACCAACCCACACATCCCACGCCCATCCACATACACATCCTAACCCTCACATCCTCTCCCCACTCACACCTCCAACCACCCATCCCCCAGCCACACCTCCATCGACCACATATTCCCCACCCACGCACACACATCCCCCACCAACCCACACATCGCACATCCACTCACACATCCCCAAACCACACACTCCCTACCCACGCACACACACATCTCCCTAACCACCTATACATCCCCAATCCACTCACACACACCCGACCACCCACACATACATCCACCACCCACCCACACATGCCCTAACCCAATCCCCCACCACACACATCCCCCACCGGCACATCACATACATCCCCTATCACGCAATATTCCCAAACCTCGCACCACACACACCCACACACACACACACATATCCCTTACCAACACATCCCACACCCACATACCACCACACATCCCCACCTACACACCACACACATATCCCCCACCCACATACCACACAATATCCCCAGCCACACCCACAGGGAGTATGAGTGAGAGAGAGAGAGAGAGTTAATGAGTGTGAGTGTGTGTGTGTGTGCCTGTGTAATAAAGAGAGAGAGAGAGAGAGAGAGAGAGAGTAAGAGAGAGAGAGAGAGAGAGAGAGAGAGAGAGAGAGAGAGAGAGAGGGAGAGAGTTGAGTGCACGCATGTCCTGTAACATGCCATTCCATATATTTTTGTGTATTTTCATCCTTCACATTATCATTTTGTATGTATGCCACTTGATTTTATCATGTATAATGTAACATTACTGTAATGTGAGTGAGAGCGTTAGTGAGTGGGAGAGAGAACGAACGAACGAACGAACGAACAAACTTTATTTTCAAAGGGTTAAGAGAGAGAGAGAGAGAGAGAGAGAGAGAGAGAGAGAGAGAGAGAGTGAAGAGAGAGAGATAGAGAGAGAGAGAGAGAGAGAGAGAAAGAGAGAGAGAGGTAGAGAGAGAGAGAAAGAGAGAGAGAGGTAGAGAGAGAGAGAGAAAAAGAGAGAGAGAGAGAGAGAGAGAGAGAGAGAGAGAGAGAGAGAGAGAGAGAGAGAGAGAGAGAGAGTTTAATTGCATCACCAATTTTTTACGCTACACAATGTATACGTACAATTGTTTACGCTACACAATGTATACGTACAATTGTTTACGCTACACAATGTATACGTACAATTTTTTACGCTACACAATGTATACGTACAATTGTTTACGCTACACAATGTATACGTACAATTTTTTACGCTACACAATGTATACGTACAATTTTTTACGCTACACAATGTATACGTACAATTTTTTACGCTACACAATGTATACGTACAATTTTTTACGCTACACAATGTATACGTACAATTTTTTACGCTACACAATGTATACGTACAATTTTTTACGCTACACAATGTATACGTACAATTTTTTACGCTACACAATGTATACGTACAATTTTTTACGCTACACAATGTATACGTACAATTTTTTCTCCACTTCTTACATTTTTTGCGAGAATGCTCATGACAATTGTCAGTGTCTCAACTGTGTGTAAAGTGTGGGAGTTTGTTCTTATTAGTTTCAGTGATCATGTGAGGCATCATGTACGTGTGTAGATGTGAGGATGTGTGTGTGTGGGTGTGTATGTGAGGGATGTGTGTGTGGGGGGGGGGTGTGGGGAATGTATGTGTGGAGGGTTGTGTGTGGGTTGATGCGTGATGTGTGGATGAGTGAAGGGATGTGTGGTCGGTGGGGATGTATGTGTGTGAGGGATGTGTGGGTGGGGATATTTGGGAGGATGGTTGGAAGTATGTGGGTGTTGTTTGGTTGGGGGTGTGGGTAGGGAATATGTATTTGGGTGGGTGAATGGGTGTATGGAAGATGTTTGTTGGTTGCGGATGGGTGTGGGGGATGGGTGTGGGGGTGTTTTGTGAATGGAATATGTCTGTAAGGGTCTGAGTGTGTGAGTGTGGATGGGATAAATGTGAGTGGGTGGAGGATGTATGTGTGGGCGGTGAGGATGTTTTAGGTGGGGGATGTATGGGTGGGTGGGGAGATTCGTGTGTGTGTGTGTGGGGGTGAGAGATGTGTGGGCGGGGATGTGTATAAGGAATGCATGTGAGGGTATGTGTGTGTGGAGGGATGCGTTTATGGGTAGGATGTTGTGTGGGATGGGGGAGGTGTGGGATGTGCGGGTGGATGAAGGATGTATGTGAGGATGGAGGATGTGTGTTTGGCTGGGTGGTTATGGTGTGTGTGGGTGGGAGGGTAAATGAGAGTTGAATGTGTTGATGGGTGGGTGGGTGAAGTGTGGGTGTGAGTGTTTGATGGATGAGTACGTGAGTGGGTGGATGTGTATGAAAGATGAGTGTATGGGTGGGGGATGTGTATGTGGGTGGGAAGGCGGATGTGTGTGGGTGGCGTATATGTGGGTGGTGGGGTGTATGTGGGTGGTTGGTGTGTGTTTTTGGATGAGGAATGTGTTGATGGGTGAGGATGCGTGTATGGGTGGGGAGATGTGTGTGTGTGTGTGTGTGTGTGTGTATGTGTGTGTGTGTGTGTGTGTAAGTGTATGGGTGGTGAGATGTGTAGTTCAGGGATGTATGATTGGGTTACAGGAGTCTCTGTGGCGAAGTGGTCAAGCCGTTTGACTCGTGCTCCGAAGGTTGTGGGTTCGATTCCGGGCCGCACCCTTCGGTTTACGAGTTAAATGTTTCGGAGACTCCTGTGGGTCGTGCTTTGTGCGACGCTTTCCGTGCTGCGGAAAGAGACCGAGCCATATGGGATAAAACCCGGTGCAATGAAGTCGACCCTGTCGACCCTGTCGACTTTTAAGCGACTTTTTGATTGGGGTTTGGAGATCGGGGTGGGATGGTTGGCGAGTGGATGGGTGGAGGATGTGTGGGAGGGTGAGTGTGTGTAGGTTGGGGGTGGGAGGGGATGTGTGTTTGTGGGTGCGGGATGTGTGGGTGGGGGAGATTGTGTGGTGGGTGATATGTGTGCAAGTGGGGGATGTGTGGGTGGGTGCGGGTTTTGTGTGTGGGTAAGTGCAGGATATGTGAGTTGCCGAGAACATATGTGTGTGGATGTTGGAAATGTGGATGGGGGTTGTGTGTTTGGCTGAGTGTTTGGGGGTGTGTGGGTGGGTGGTGGAGGATATGTGGGTGGGTGAGTGTTGGTAGGTTATGGGATGGGTGGAGGATGTGTGCGTGTGGGTGGGGAGATGTGTGAAGGTGGGGGGATGTGTGCTTGGGTATGGATGGGTGATTGCATGCATGTGTGCCTGGGTGTGTGGGAGATGTGTGGTGGGGAAATGTGTGGTGGGTGGGAGATGTGTGTGTGTGGGTAGGGAGATGATTATGTGGGGGTGTGGTTGGGATGTGTGGGTTGGGGGATTGGTGGATGGATGGGGTCATGTATGTGCCTGTGGGTATGTGTGTGGTTGGGTGGTGGATGTGTGTGTGGGGGACACGCGGATGGATAGCGTATGGGTGGGTGGGTGGGGAATTTGTCTCATAACATGGTAACATGCATTGTTTATGCTTACAACATTCATTTCACAATGTTTTTTTTTTTCCTATGTGATTGCACTATGCACTGATGAAAGAAAGATGAGTGATTAGAAGGGCTGAATGTAAGACGGGCCTGCGTGTCCAATTTGTTACCCTTCGAAAATAAAGTTTGTTTGTCCGTTCGTTCGTTCGTTCGTTCGTTCGTTCGTTCGTTCGTTCGTTCGTTCGTTCGTTCTTCTTCTTCTTCTTCTTCTTCTTCTTCTTCTTCTTCTTCTTCTTCTTCTTCTTCTTCTTCTTCTTCTTCTTCCTCTTCTTCCTCTTCTTCTTCTTCTTCTTCTTCTTCTTCTTCTTCTTCTTCTTCTTCTTCTTCTTCTTCTTTTTAAGACTCTCCAGTCCTGTCTGTCATTCCATATTTTGGTAACGCTGTTGTCACGATCACGACTCTCTAGTCACTTCTGTCATTCCATACTTTGGTGACGCCGGTTACGTCATCATTCGACCACATGGGACACCAGAATGACTGCGAGAGAACAACCATAGATGTCATGATTTCTGGAAGTGGACGCCGGGGTAGTCCAGCACACAGATGGACACGGGGCACTCAAGTCACAGTGGACACGCACATGCGTGAGGCAGGCAAACTGGCCAGAGGTCGAGAGTCTTTCCTGGGGGGGGGGGGGGAGGGGGAATGATGAGAGCGACGTTCTGACAAGGATTCGTGACATTGATGACGATGAGAATGATGATGATGTTTATAATGATAATGATGATGATATTTTTTCCTGCTTTTCCATCCTGTTTCAGGATATTGCGGTCAACACCAGCATCTTTCAAGTGTATGTTTATTCCTAGGCTAGATTACGCTCATCAGCATGCCACGACTTTCTGAGCGACCGGCTCCATACTCTTATAAATCACTGGCGCGACTCGAACCGCTTCCAATTCTCGTGCGCTCACGTCAACCACGAGAGTATTCGGGGTTACGGAGAAAGCGGCTAACTCCTCGACCAGGGAGACGATGATGATGGTGATGTTAATAATAATGATGATTATAATGAACTAGTGATGGTAATAATGATGATAATTGTTCTGATAATGATGACTGTGATGATGGTGATCATGATGATAATAATTATGATGATGCTGCGAATAATGACCATTACAATAACAATAATGATGGTGATAGTTATGATAACGAGATGATGTTGTTAATAATGGCAGCGATAGACGACCACTAAGAATGTACACATATGTTTATGTGTATACCACACACACACACACACACACACTTACACACACACACACACGCACGCACGCACACACACGCACACACACACACACACACACACACGCACACACACACACAACCGTGGACAGGCTGCCGATGTACAAGCGGAGACAGATGACAAGTGAACATAGCAAGTCTGCAAGCCTATGTATTTACACGGCGTCCTCGACGACCTCAGCTTTGAATCTGGTCAGATTCACAGGATGAGACAGTATATCTGGCAACCGTGTTGGGACATAACCGCCGTGATTACATCTGGCGGGCTTGTTTTCACGCGGTTGTCTTTTCTTGAAGTCTGATTGTCTGTCTGCTTGTCTATGTAAATGTCTTAGTAACTGTCTGCCTTTGTACCTATTTATCACACAATATATCGATCTGCCTGTCTGTTTGTGTGTCAATGTGTCTCTGTATCCCCTACCAACATCTACGTGTCCGTATGTATGCATGTCTATATATCGATCCGTTTGGCTGCATGTTTGTAGACGTCTGTGTGTATGTGTGTGTGTGTAGGTGTGTGTGTGTGTGTGTGTGTACGCGCGCGCGTGTGTGTGAGTGTGTGTGTGTGTGCGACCGCCTGCGTGTATTCTCTGTCTCTGTGTCGTTCGTTCAGTCAGTCAGTCTGCCTGTCCGTCTATATATTTCCTGGCATACCAGTCAGTGTGTCTGTCCGCCTATATATTTCCTGGCATACCATTCAGTCTGTCTGTTCGTTTTTATATTTCCCGGCATACTAGTCAGTCTGTCTGTTTGTGCGTCTTTATATTTCGCGGTATACCAGTCAATAAGTCTGTCTGTCCGTCTATATATTTCCCGAAATCACAGTCAATTAGACTGTCTGTCCGTCTATATATTTCCCGGAATACCAGTCAATTAGTCTGTCTGGCCATTTATATAATTCCCAGAATACCAGTAAATTAGACTGTCTGTCCGTCTATATATTTCCCGGTATACCAGTCAATTAGTCTGTCTGTCCATCTATATATTTCCCGGAATACCAGTCAATTAGTCTGTCTGTCCGTCTATATATTTCCCGGTATACCAGTCAGTCAGTCTGTCTGTCCGTCTATATATTTCCCGGCATACCAGTCAATTAGTCTGTCTGTACGTCTATATATTTCCCGGTATACCAGTCAATTAGTCTGTCTGTCTTTCTTTATATTTCCCGGCATACCAGTCAGTCAGTCTGTCTGTACGTCTATATATTTCCCGGTATACCAGTCAGTCAGTCTGTCTGTCTGTCCGTCTATATATTTCACGGCATACCAGTCAGTCAGTCTGTCTGTCCGTCTATATATTTCTCGGCATACCAGTCAGTCAGTCTTTCTGTCCGTCTATATATTTCCCGGCATACCAGTCAGTCAGTCTGTCTGTCCGTCTATATATTTCCTGGCATACCAGTCAATTAGTCTGTCTGTCCGTCTATATATTTCCCGGTATACCAGTCAATTAGTCTGTCTGTCTTTCTATATATTTCCCGGCATACCAGTCAATTAGTCTGTCTGTCCGTCTATATATTTCCCGGTATACCAGTCAGTCAGTCTGTCTGTGCGTCTATATATTTCCCGGCATACCAGTCAGTCAGTCTGTCTGTCCGTCTATATATTTCCCGGCATACCAGTCAGTCAGTCTGCCTGTCCGTCTATATATTTCCCGGCATACCAGTCAGTCTGTCTGTCGGTCTATATAATTCCCGGTATACTAGTCAATTAGTCTGTCTGTCCATCTATATATTTCCCAGAATACCAGTCAATTAGACTGTCTGTCCGTCTATATATTTCCCGGTATACCAGTCAATTAGTCTGTCTGTCTTTCTATATATTTCCCGGCATACCAGTCAGTCAGTCTGTCTGTCCATCTATATATTTCCTGGCATACCAGTCAGTCAGTCTGTCTGTCCGTCTATATTTTTCCCGGTATACCAGTCAGTCAGTCTGTCTGTCCGTCTATATATTTCCTGGCATACCAGTCAGTCAGTCTGTCTGTCCATCTATATTTTTCCCGGTATACCAGTCAGTCAGTCTGTCTGTCCATCTATATATTTCTCGGAATACCAGTCAATTAGTCTGTCTGTCCATCTATATATTTCCCGGTATACCAGTAGTCAGTCTGTCTGTCCGTCTATATATTTCCCGATATACCAGTCAATTATTCTGTCTGTCCGTCTATATATTTCCCGGTATACCAGTCAATTAGTCTGTCTGTCTTTCTATATATTTTCCGGCATACCAGTCAGTCAGTCTATCTATCCGTCTATATATTTCCCGGCATACCAGTCAGTCAGTCAGTCTGTCCGTCTATATATTTCCCGGCATACCAGTCAGACAGTCTGTCTGTCCGTCTATATATTTCCCGGCATACCAGTCAGTCAGTCAGTCTGTCTGTCCGTCTATATATTTACCGGCATACCAGTCAGTCAGTCTGTCTGTCCGTCTATGAATTTCCCGGCATACCATTCAGTCAGTCAGTCAGTCTGTCAGTCCGTCTATATATTTCCCGGCAAACCAGTCAGTCAGTCTGTCTGTCCGTCTATATATTTCCCGGTATACCAGTCAATTAGTCTGTCTGTCCGTCTATATATTTCACGGTATACCAGTCAATTAGTCTGTCTGTCTTTCTATATATTTCGCGGCATACCAGTCAGTCAGTCCGTCTGTCCGTCTATATATTTCCTGGCATACCAGTCAGTCAGTCTGTCTGTCCGTCTATATTTTTCCCGGTATACCAGTCAGTCAGTCTGTCTGTCCATCTATATATTTCTCGGAATACCAGTCAATTAGTCTGTCTGTCCATCTATATATTTCCCGGTATACCAGTAGTCAGTCTGTCTGTCCGTCTATATATTTCCCGATATACCAGTCAATTATTCTGTCTGTCCGTCTATATATTTCCCGGTATACCAGTCAATTAGTCTGTCTGTCTTTCTATATATTTTCCGGCATACCAGTCAGTCAGTCTATCTATCCGTCTATATATTTCCCGGCATACCAGTCAGTCAGTCAGTCTGTCCGTCTATATATTTCCCGGCATACCAGTCAGACAGTCTGTCTGTCCGTCTATTTATTTCCCGGCATACCAGACAGTCAGTCAGTCTGTCTGTCCGTCTATATATTTACCGGCATACCAGTCAGTCAGTCTGTCTGTCCGTCTATGAATTTCCCGGCATACCATTCAGTCAGTCAGTCAGTCTGTCAGTCCGTCTATATATTTCCCGGCAAACCAGTCAGTCAGTCTGTCTGTCCGTCTATATATTTCCCGGTATACCAGTCAATTAGTCTGCCTGTCCGTCTATATATTTCACGGTATACCAGTCAATTAGTCTGTCTGTCTTTCTATATATTTCGCGGCATACCAGTCAGTCAGTCCGTCTGTCCGTCTATATATTTCCTGGCATACCAGTCAGTCAGTCTGTCTGTCCGTCTATATATTTCCCGGCATACCAGTCAGTCCGTCTGTCTGTCCGTCTATCAATTTCCCGGCATACCATTCAGTCAGTCAGTCTGTCTGTCCGTCGATATATTTCCAAGCATACCAGTCAGTCAGTCTGTTTGTCCGTCTATCAATTTCCCGGCATACCAGTCAGTCAGTCAGTCTGTCTGTCCGTCGATATATTTCCCGGAATACCAGTCAGTCAGTCTGTCTGTCCGTCTATATATTTTTTCGGCATACCATTCAGTCAGTCAGTCTGTCTGTCCGTCTATATATTTCCTGGCATACCAGTCAGTCAGTTTGTCTGTCCGTCTATATATTTCCCGGCATACCAGTCAGTCAGTCTGTCTGTCCGTCTATCAATTTCCCGGCATACCATTCAGTCAGTCAGTCTGTCTGTCCGTCGATATATTTCCAAGCATACCAGTCAGTCAGTCTGTTTGTCCGTCTATCAATTTCCCGGCATACCAGTCAGTCAGTCAGTCTGTCTGTCCGTCGATATATTTCCCGGCATACCAGTCAGTCAGTCTGTCTGTCCGTCTATATATTTTTTCGGCATACCATTCAGTCAGTCAGTCTGTCTGTCCGTCGATATATTTCACGGCATACCAGTCAGTCAGCCTGTCTGTCGGTCTATATAATTCCCGGTATACTAGTCAGTCAGTCTGTCTGTCCGTCTATATATTTTTTCGGCATACCATTCAGTCAGTCAGTCTGTCTGTCCGTCTATATATTTCCCGGTATACAAGTCAGTCAGTCTGTCTGTCCGTCTATATATTTCCCGGCATACAAGAAAGTCAGTCTGTCTGTCCGTCGATATATTTCCCGGCATACCAGTCAGTCAGCCTGTCTGTCGGTCTATATAATTCCCGGTATACTAGTCAGTCAGTCTGTCTGTCCGTCTATATATTTTTTCGGCATACCATTCAGTCAGTCAGTCTGTCTGTCCGTCGATATATTTCCCGGTATACCAGTCAGTCAGTCTGTCTGTCCGTCTATATATTTCCCGGCATACCAGTCAGTCAGTCTGTCTGTCCGTCTATATATTTCCCGGCATACCAGTCAGTCAGTCTGTCTGTCCGTCTATATATTTCCCGGCATACCATTCAGTCAGTCAATCTGTCTGTCCGTCTATATATTTCCCGGCATACAAGTCAGTCAGTCTGTCTGTCCGTCTATATATTTTTTCGGCATACCATTCAGTCAGTCAGTCTGTCTGTCCGTCTATATATTTCCCGGCATACCAGTCAGTCAGTCTGTCTGTCCGTCTATATATTTCCCGGCATACCAGTCAGTCAGTCCGTCTGTCCGTCTATATATTTCCTGGCATACCAGTCAGTCAGTCTGTCTGTCCGTCTATATATTTCCCGGCATACCAGTCACTCAGTCTGTCTGTCCGTCTATATATTTCCCGGCATACCAGTCAGTCAGTCTGTCTGTCCGTCTATATATTTCCCGGCATACCAGTCAGTCAGTCCGTCTGTCCGTCTATATATTTCCTGGCATACCAGTCAGTCAGTCTGTCTGTCCGTCTATATATTTCCCGGCATACCAGTCACTCAGTCTGTCTGTCCGTCTATATATTTCCCGGCATACCAGTCAGTCAGTCTGTCTGTCCGTCTATATATTTCCCGGCATACCAGTCAGTCAGTCCGTCTGTCCGTCTATATATTTCCCGGCATACCAGTCACTCAGTCTGTCTGTCCGTCTATATATTTCCCGGCATACCAGTCAGTCAGTCTGTCTGTCCGTCTATATATTTCCCGGCATACCAGTCAGTCAGTCTGTCTGTCCGTCTATATATTTCCCGGCATACCATTCAGTCAGTCAGTCTGTCTGTCCGTCTATATATTTCCCGGCATACCAGTCAGTCAGTCTGTCTGTCCGTCTATATATTTCCCGGCATACCAGTCAGTCAGTCCGTCTGTCCGTCTATATATTTCCCGGCATACAAGTCAGTCAGTCTGTCTGTCCGTCGATATATTTCCCACTGTGGTTAGTTGATGTGGCCAGTGCAACCTCCGGTTTTCATATTCCCAATGTCTCTATTCTTTATTATATTTGGTTGACACGAGGTTAGTATAAACAGGAATTAACTGTGTTCGTTTCTTTCTTTATAGTTTTTTTCCCCCGCATATCTTGTTACAGGACATCGCTGTCAACACCAGCATTTTACCGCTGTTGTTGATTTCTAGCAAGATTACGCTCAGTAGTTTGCCATTACTTTCTGAGCGGCTGGCTCACATATACCGTAAGTAACGTGCACGGTGAGAACCGCTACCGATTCTCGCGCAGCTGCGTTTGCTCACGTGGATAAAGGGATTACGGAGAAAGTCGTTTCTTTATACTCAGTGCGAATTTGTAATCTGCATTGTGCATTTTAACAAACAAATGCTCTAATGCTGCGGCACAGTTTGAGAGGGGACGGTGGCCAAAGTGAAAAAGTGCACATGAATAGCACGGATAAATATACGCAATTTATCCATTGTCCCCCAAACAGCATGGCTAGTTATACGCTGTTATACAGTCTCCCATAGACAGACTTAATGTGGTTTACTTACTGCCATTTGAAACAATGTGTCCTCCCGAACAAGGTTTGTGTGTGATAATTTGTTTGTCCGTCTATGTGCGTGCTAAATTTGTTTCTCAGTGTGTGTGTGTGAGCGTTAAGTTTGTCTGTCTGCGATCCATCAATCCGGAGGTTTTCCAATTTCCCAAATATTGACTGAAGAAGAAACTCCACTGTGCATGCGAAATTGGCAGGAAGTGACGACACGTTTCCTAATTTGGTTTGTCGTCTTTCAGAATTGTCCAGATTTTTCTTGCCAGCCGGCCGCATGAAAGGGAGGCCTGATTGGGCGCTTTTACAATTCAATTTGGGCTTGTTTCACTGAGTCCGCCTGACCAGTCTTGGACAATTTAGCCGTTTGATCAAGTGAGATCTTGTTGACCATCGATGGACATCCTCCAGTATTTGTGGGGATAATCAGCGTGTTTTTCTGCATGTGTGATACCCTTTCGTGATGATGTGGCTGATTCCGTAAGGCGGATATACAGGATGGTTGTAAAGTCGTACTAGACTTTGTGTGTACATCACGAAAATGAAAAACGAAGTATATGACGTCATCAAAAGAAGTGCTTCACAGTCCATCGTGAAGCAATATGCAGCAAATGGCTGTCGTCTGCTGTAGTAATTTTTTGCACTCTAAACGGAATGATATCAATGGAAAAAAGAATTGCTTTGGTTGAACAATTGATTCGAAATCGCGGTCGATACACGCGGAATTAACATGAGACACGTTGCAGAAGGTTTTTGACAATATGAAGACATGTATACAATCATGTCTTGAAGTCCGGGTGGACATTTCCAACACCTGTTATATTGAATACTTCATTGGTACTTTCCAGCTTCCCCAAAACAGCGATAGACCACAGCAGTGACAATTGTGACTAATTTATGGAATATTTGCCCCTTTTTTACGACATCATGTACCTAATTTTTTTCAAATTTGTTCTATATAGAAAGACACTGTATATATTTTATACGCAAATTTACGTTGAATTGTTTGTCGTTTCTTTCTGAGCAACCGACACCCACAGCATGGTTACATGTCAACGCAAGGCGACGTGTTCCGAGTCACCCGCGGTTGACTTCGTTTCCAGTTGGTCAGATTGTAGCATGCGCTCACTGCCCCTGAGTAACAGACACGATATGCATATTTAAATATGGGAAACAACACTTGTGTAGTAGTTTCCTGCCATGGTTCTGTGCGTGGTGGTGCCATCACATGACCTAGGCCTGGGTACACGCAGGGTTACATAACCAGTCTGCACCATACTGTCTCAGGCGACGAGCCGCGGCGTTCAAATACTAATAGTCAGTGATTATTTGTATTTCACTCAGACATCTCCAGAAGTGCTCCAGTCTCTCCTCGTGACAGAGGCTGTCAGCACAGTACACTAATATCTGCAGTGGAGCATCTAGCTGCGGTGATACAGTAACCTCACATATGTGCGCTGCTGCTGGTATTGTGACTGATTTTCTGCTGTTTTTACTTTTATTACACTAGTCAACAAATTTGCAACAGTTATTTGTATCGGAATTTTAAATACCCAATTTCTTACTCATTTTGACATGCTGATTTTAAATCCATCCATCCATCCATCATGTGCCATGCCGGTAAGCGTGGGCGGTCATGTTCTGCCATCTCACCTGATCACCAGAGTCGTGGATCAGCTCCGTGTTTCTGTCTCGACTATGCCACAAGGCCAAGCCATCCAGGTACTTGCTTCTAGGTCTTCCCCTTGGTCTGTTCCCCTCGATCTTACCAGTTGTCACCAAATTCTCCAATCCATCTCTTCTCATAACATGTCCAAAAAATTTTGACTGTCTACGTCTAATTTCTCTAATCAATTTACGATCTTCATTTGTTTCTTGAAGGACTTGTTCATTGGTCTTTCTGGCTGTCCATGGTATTCTAAATATTTTAGATGGACCATATGATTTTAAATATCGTAATGAAATTCACCAATTGGCATTGCCTTTTTAAAAACATAGAATTTACATTACAGTAATATAAAAACTGTTAGTTAGTCAGTCTCATATCCTTTACAGGGCGTCGCAGTCAACATCAGCATTCTTTATTGTTGTGATCTATTGGCAAGTTTATATTCAGTAGTTTACCATTACTTTCAGAACGACCGACACCCTTACTATTTCGTTAAAAAAAGCCAATGAAAGGCGGTCTGCTGCCAAATCGCCATCAGCTGTGTTTCTAAAGCTTGTATACGGGACTTCGTCCGTAACCACTTCGCAAGAAGCCGGTACACATAATGTATACTTGTTTAATTCCCTGGAGTGACCAGTTAGTCTTTCTAATTTAGCATTATAAACATTGAATTGTGATTATATACTCCAGGAGGGGTGAACAAACTTTACTTATTTTCAAAGGGTTAAGAATTGGGCACGCAGGCCCGTCTAACATTCTGTCTTTCTATCACTCTCTTTCATACATTATATCATTCACACATCATTCAAGGCTAACTGACAACAGTAACAATATAAAAGATATGCATTATAAAGGCATGTGGAAAATGAAAAATCAATACTACTCGACTCAGGAAAAGTAATGACTGGTGCGGCACTTGTTATTAGCTATGTGGAATATACTGGCTTACCAAAAGGGGACTGGCTGTTATACTACGGTTTTATTATTATTTCTATTATTAAGGGGGAAGGTAATACGTACTGAGATAGTTTTCAAATAATTTGCGATTATAAGTATAGAGATTGGGGATGTCTTTGATTTCTTGTGGAGGATTGTTCCACAACTGAGCTGCAGAGTACGTTAAGCTAGTTTTGTATAAGTCAAACCTAGGCTTCTGAATTTGTGTAATATATTTAATCGTTTACTGTTTCTAGCATTATATTTAAACAATGGCCAAATGTAATTTGGGGCATTCCGATGTAGGATTTTGTGAATTAGTTTGGCCTTATTGAAAAGTAGGCGTTTGCGGAGAAAATTAGTAGCCTGGTGGTGACCCGCAGACTAGACAAGCAAACCCCACCTCGCAGTGGTGTAGACCGGGAAACCATGACCCTGAGGTCATGGACGATCGGTCCAATGGCTCGCACGGGGGCCAACGGACTCCCCTTGGTCAGATGTTTCTGTGCTAACTTGCGACTGGCCTCGCAAGCCCGCAGGGGATTTTCATATTGCCCGTAGACAAATTAAGAAGTGTATTCGACATATGGCACCAATACTAAAGAACAATCCCGTATCAATAGATACCAAGAAAACACTTTACAACACAATCTTCCTACCAACTCTGTGCTACCAATGCTAAACCTGGATAACGACTGAAACAGAGAAACGAAAAATCACAAGAATAGAAATGAGACTCACGAAAGAATACTCAATGTATTGAGAAGAGAGAAAATCAGAAATGAAGAAATCTGGAATAAAGTGAGGGTTATAGCAGCGCTAGATTTTATCAGAAGGCATCATGTTAAATGATTTGACCATGTAACTAGATTGCCAGTTAACAGTATACCATAACAAGCAATGATGTATAGACAAAATGGAAACAGAGGAAGAGGCCGACTATGTAAACAATGGACAGAAGGATTGACAGAGTCCATGGGAATCTCGATACGTGAATCTCATAAATGGGGCCTCTCCCACTGTTTATACTTCACATCGACACCGCAAGGTACAAGAGAAACGAGATGAGATGATGGACGGACACTCTCCCGCTGTTAATACTTCACCTCGACACCGCAAGGTACAAGAGAAACGAGATGGGATGATGGACGGACTCTCCCGCTGTTGATACTTCACCTCGACACCGCAAGGTACAAGAGAAACGAGATGAGATAAGACAAATGTTATTAGCATTTCCCATGTTGTGCTGTTACTCGTATTGTTATCATTGTTTTAGTGGTGTTACTGTTATCACCGAAGAACTAGAACCATACATACTAAAAGAAGAAATTATAGAAGCCATCAGATTAGCCCCATTGAACAAATCACCAGGACAAGATAAAATATCAAATGAACTAATTAAAGCAGCAAGAGAAGAAGGAACGGCATGGCTACATAGACTATTCAACCATGTTTGGGTAGAACAACAGACACCACGAGACTGTGGAAACGTCATAATTGTCTCAATTTGGAAAACAAAGGCAGCACAAGAGACTGCACACAATAAAGAGGCATTTGAATGTTGAGTCATACTGGGAACATATTTTGCAAAATTCTTGAGGAAAGATTACCAACTATTATTAAACCCCAGCTAAGCGAAACACAACTTGGATTTAGGAAAAACAAAGGATGCACAGATGCCATTTTAGCTCTTAGACAACTTATAGAAAAATCAATCGAATTCAATGAAAGACTCTACTTCGCCTTTGTCGACCAAGAAAAGGCATTTGATAGAGTAGATAGAAACAAGCTGTGGGAAAACCTTAAACAATATGGAGTGAGTAAACATCTAACAAATCTATGTTAAAGCTTATACAACAACAGTGAATGCATAGTGAGAGCAACTGGAGAACACTCAGAACCCTTCACAATAAGACAAGGTTGTGTCCTGTCCCCTCTCTTGTTTATAACATATATAGACAACATATGTAAAGAAACCAGCAAACAGAGACCGCAAGAACACCGCATGACGAGAACCGGAAGAAGAACCATCTGCACATCTAACCTTTAGGGAACTCCTATTTGCGGACATCCAAACACTAATAGTAAAATCAGAAGCTGAATTACAAGACCACATGAATAGTCTAAATGAAATGTGTAGGAAACATAACATGAAAATTAGCACAAGTGAAACAGAGGAATTGACTATAACTAAAGAAGAAAAAGCAACAACGATTCACCTAAACGAACATTCCTTGAAACAAGTAAAGAGTTTCAAGTACCTAGGAAGTATAATATCATCAAATGGCAAATAAGAATACGAGATCGAAAATAGATGCAATAAGGCAAATCAACTCATTGGAAAAATGGCACCAATACTTAATGACAAACATGTATCAATAACTACTAAGAAAGCTCTTTACAACACAATCTTCCTACCAACTCTATGTTACCAATGCCAAACCTGGACAATGACAGAAAAAGAGAAAAGAAAAATCACAACAACAGAAATGAGATTCCTGGGAAGAATTCTCAATGTATCAAGAAGAGATAAGATTAGAAATGAAGAAATCAGGACTAAAGTGGGGGTTATAGCTGCACTAGATTTTACTAGAAGGCAGCAAGTCAAATGGTTTAGTTTAGGTAGTTTAGTCGATGGATCAATGTCGTGTGTTTCTTTAAAATGTCGTCCCTGGAGTGAGGGGAATCAACACCCACATTATATTTTAACCCCTTATCATTATCCTGGAGAATCCACTAGATTCCGTCCACCACACTCCCTCAGTTTATGGACACCTCTCTCTCTCTCTCTCTCTCTCTCTCTCTCTCTCTCTCTCTCTCTCTCTCTCTCTCTCTCTCTCTCTCTCTCTCTATCACTACTGGATCATGCCCCCTCTCATTCTTCCCCAACGCAACATACTCAACAACTCTAGCTTCTAAAAATTAATAACAAATAATTTATTAAAAGGAAAGTGTAATGTTTGTGAGAAGTGTATGCGAAGAATGTGTGTCGTGTACCATAATGTGCGTAGAATCGGACCATCAGATCAGTAGCCCAGTCAGATCGTCCTAGCAAGGTCACACCACAGCACATTAGGTCAGCAGAAGATAACCTCACCCAGTGGTATCTCTCCTGTCAGACGCTGACTTTCTTCTGTAGCTACTTGGTAATCCATCTACATGATCATCCGAAATAGATACAGTCCATCGTTTAACACTGATCATGGATCGGTTACACACTGCATCCTATAGGTCCCTGTAGTTCTTAAATGTTCAATCCTTGTACTTGTGAATATAGGTATCACTGTTATTGTTAATACACTTGATCCTATCTATTGTCTATGTTGTCTCAAATGCAATGCCCCTTGTACTATTCCAATGGACTCTAGAGCTCCATGTGGATGCTACGTTTACTGTTCCTTTTTAGTCACTATTGTTCCTATGATATGTAGTGTATCAACGAACCTCACCCATCCTAGGTGAACCATATCACACAGGAATCGTTATATGGTTTTGCTCATCTGAGCCATGTTCTGGTGGACCCTCCTGATCATGGGCCCAGCGTAAACACTATTGTACAAACTTTCTTCTCGGACATTATTCATTTCCTTAAAAAAAACATTGACTGTTCATCTTGTGTTCTTCCTCATCGGAGTAGAACTTCATCAACACCAGTGTAGAGCTTCCTCGTAACTGGCGGGGAACCTGTTAGAGAAATAACACACCTGGTGAGAGCACTAGTCACTGATCCTACTAGCTGAGTGTAGGCCTACGGCCTCGCTCAGATATTTATCAGCGAACTAAACTCTGTCATAGAGCAGAGGAGCTCATCACCTTGGTCCGAATCAGGCTAAGACAAGGAAAGACCAATAGACAGAGTGCAGAACCCCAGTAGGCACACCACTGGAAGATCCCACCATTGGACATTTCCCCTATCTCCCAACCCATCCTAAATCTCTCCAAATATCACCCCACTACACTATTCTCACTAGCAGAGCTAATTCTCCCTTGACTACCCTATTCTCAACTAGCAGAGCTAATTATCACTTCACTACGTTAAAGTCCTAAACTCTACTATCACCAATCTATCCCACATTAATTACACCTAAATACAATCTATGGAGTACATTATGTAACACTGCTTTTCTCCTGAATCACATCTACAATTTACCATGACTGGCACGTGTAAATTAAATTTAATTAATCCCGCACATGGTAGATGTTTTTCAAATTCCAACAGAGCTAGCGAAAACACCGTCCGTCTTAGGCCAACTCTCTTATTTACAATCGCTGTAACAAGCTTGGTTTTTCAAACAGACTTGGATTGTTCTAGTGACTTCCTTTGATGTCAACACAGGTGTCCTCAAGGGCAACTAACTATTTCAGAATTATTCTCTCCCCCTTGTTCAACCAATGCAAAAGTTGTCTCCCTTGTTTCGACAACCAAAACAAGCCAGCGTGTTTCCTGTATTCTCCCGATCGGGCCACAACAACATGGCTACAATTTTCTGTCTTGTGGGTAACTCTCAAAGACGGCTGTACCGTTTGATCTCACCGATTCCAGGAATAAACAATTTGCAGCTGCGAATCAGACTGTCGCTGTTATTTGTATCATCTGATCGTTAATTCACAGTGATTTTGCGACAATCAACATAACGGCACACGGGTGAAACCCATAAGTGCTCCGTTCTCCTCCTAACTCAAACCTGAGTCTGGGGAAACTCTTTTATTATCATTTTCGTTATTGTGCGTATTATTACTGTTATAACTTGATGTTTGTTAGGTGTGTGGTGTTTATTATTATTATTATTATTATTATTATTATTATTATTAATAATAATAATATTATTATTATTATTATTATTATTACCCATATTTGATGTTATAATTGTTGTGATCGGTTGCGCCTGTAGTGATAAAAACTACAGTTTTCTCCCGATCATCAGAAGTGATCCTCTGTTTTCGAAAGTGTCAGCCTTCTCGACACTCACAGAAGTTGGACCCGTCTGGGTCATGACTTCCAGGCGTTTTTCTCCATGTTCGCATATCCACCTTGGAGACATTTCGTGTATCGCATTTACCCCCACATTGACGTCGCTATGTGTATCTGCCCAGAAGCCATCCTGCCCTCTAGGAGGCAAACATTGTGCACCCGGTACATCAGCGAGCGTTCAGTGCACCGTAAAATACCGCAGCAAAGCCAGATTTACCATGTTTGGTGTCTCTGTCGTTGTCATATGGCAAATAACAACAATCTAAAGTAAGAACTGATGTGCACACACATCAGTTAACAAAAATAGATAAAACAATACATGAGAGCACTCAGTGGCATAGTGAACACTACGTCACGAAATAACGTTGTATGACAACGCGACTGTCACAAAGACACACTTCAGCTCTACCCTTCAACCCTATACAGACGCTCATTGCAGACTTGCCATTAGTAAACAGTTTACAGACATGCTTCAACACTTTGATCATTATCACTCACTAGTTCAACCAGACATACGACAACAGATAATACGTTTAATCTTCAGTACTAAGCCACAACCAGGACTGCAAGAGCTGTGAAGAAAAGGCAGGACAGAAAAACCACTGCAGGAAATCCTCCTCCAGAGACGTCAAGCATTCTTTGTCCACATTGTCAAAGAACATTTCGAGCCAAAATAGGCCTTATCAGCCATCTTAGAACCCACGGCTCCACACCTTCAACCCCACTGGATGAAATGAATGGTCATCATCATTCTTGATGGACAAACAACAACAACAACTAAGCCACAGAAAGCCGTTGGTATCAGGTGCTAAGCAGTTTGAGCCCAGCCAGTTCGCTTTGAACGCCGACTGCACATACTGCGAAGATGTTGGTAGTCTGACCGGCCGTGGGTGACAGCGCCAGACACCGGCCACACTCCACAGGGTTGCATGACCACAACACGGACAGACACTGTAGGAGGCATGAGACTGGGTCAGGAGTGATTTGTGGCGGGAGTACATGTCGTCAACTTGATGGTGTAAACTCGAGATATGCGGCCGCTTGAGAATGTGCTTGTTTACCGTGTAGAACACATCGTCCCCGAAAAGAATAAATTCAGACTTTCGTTGCTTCACGTTGCGTTCCTGAGTGGCTCTTCCTTTGTTTGGCTGTGTTGGGTTTTGGTCGCAGAGCGCAGCCCGCCAGGTCTTCACCATTAGTCTGGGGATCTATAGAGGTCATCATTCCCCTGGACAACCTAAGAGTCGACTGGTTCCTTCATTATCACTGGCAGCGTAAAGCCCGCGAATGAGAAATCACTGATTGTATGTAATGTTACTGTTATGTTTAGGATTATTTTTGTAGTGTTGTTTGTGGTTATTGTTGTGACTGTTTCCTGTATCGTACTTGCTGTAAATTTTGCTGTTCATCTTGTTGATGTAGGTTTTATAATACAATCTTCATAAAATCTCAGTTTTAATTCAATGTCCATGGAATGGAGCACGCGAATAGTCTTCTACTCTCTTTGTCTCCGTGTGGATTAAGATAATGATTGACTGTATCTAGTTGCTTATCTAATTGTTTCTGCTCTGGGTTTCTTTCGCTCATATTTTGCTGTTTGTATCAGTTCTTTTATTATTGACCCCATGACCTCAGTGTAACAGGCTCTGTCCGATGTACGAAGTGAAATTTTATTTGAGTGACGATAATCGAACTTATACTTCCCTGAAGCTTCTGCGTTTGGAAGTTTGAAACCAGTGTTTACAGACAGAACGACTCAGTGGTGAATCTGTGATTACTGTGGGAATAACACATCCCCACACCTGAACAGTAACTATGACTACGTGGCTTGTGTATATCAGCAAACTACATTGCATTACATTGGCACCTTGCTGTCTTGACTGTCGGTAGTTTGTTATATTGTGCTTCAAAAGGGCATAATAACTACAACCCATGGCGGTAGCGAATGTGACTGATAAGGCCAATTCGTGCTGTAAATGTTCGTCCACGGTGGATGCATGTGAAGACATGGTCATTTCCACCATCATGCACCATATTACGTCTCACACGCTCGGCGTGTCACCTATCAGCAATCATTGTCTCCTTTGTCTTTATTCCATTTCTGATATGTGCCCTCCATGCAACACGTTCAGCGGCTACTTGCTCCTAATGTGCATTATCAATGTCTGTATCAATCATGTCCCGCTTACACACATCTTTGTACGGTAAATATATTCATATTATTAATTGATATGACAAATAACACTGCTATATGTACCCGAAGAGATGCCGCGACATTCTCCAGACCGTTGTGCAGCCTGTTGTTGATGGCATCTTTGTCTCAGTCAAATATTTACTCCTATTCCAATCCACTGAAGACGCTTTAGATAGCCCGCTCACCTGCCAGCCCGGTTGCCATAGGGTCGAGTTCGCATCCACGAGGATGTTTACACTTGACTAGGTAACCCAGACTGAACAGGGTACCAGGACATATCTCGGGTGGCGAAGGCTGTCGGCGTATTACTGACCCAATCACCGTTGGAGCCATTGGTCTACAAAATGTGGGTCCAGAATTATATGTCCATTGCGCCTTAAGACGTGTATGCGGGACCTTCGCTGGCTCCCGGCACCTGCAAGTTCTGGCATGCAGCAAGTGCGTTCAGTACTTGAACATTGGCTCGTCTTCCAATGTCCCCACTTCCAGAGAAGAATATCAAGACTGCAACTTCAATCCTGCTGTTTTTCTCTTCAGTCTGTTTATCTGTGTCGTCTAGCTTCTGTATCTGTAACATATGCGTAGGGCATGCAGAATTATATGTTTAATTGCACTGCTAGAGCTACTAGACTGGAATCGCTTATACAATTCAGGTGATAATGATTAACCCGATAAACAACAAGCTTAATAACTGAAACACTATAATTAGACGGCCTGCGTCACATACATCACATGATGTTCCCGGGTACACAAACATGGGCAGTCACGCATTCTCCGTGTGGTGATACCACCGCCGGGCATTCTCCTGCTGTGAGGCGACCCTCCATGTTCATCTCCTGTTGATTATTTAGTAGAATGTTCATCTCCGGTAGAATTTTTCCGGCAGATTTTTACCACAGATAATAAGGCTGGCTAGTGTAATTACAGAGATCATAATGTTCCTGCAGTATCATTATTGTTACATAACATGTTCTGTGGTATAGCATTAATAACAAGTAATCGGAATATCATGGCAGTAAAGTTGCTTAGAAAGCACGAGTAATGACAAGGGAATATTCCTGAAGCCTGCTGTGGTGTAGGATAGAACTCAATCGACACTTACCTTGCTGCAATGACGTGTTCTGTTCAGATCTCTCTAATGCGGTCTGGGAGATATTTTTCTGGTTATCATTTGACATAATAAAAGGTCACCGTCACGGTAATTACAGGGTTTGACTACCTCATCATTGCGACATAGAGAAAACATGACGGTCAGGGGAAAGATGGTATACACCACGTGATGTTAGGTCGTCTTACACTTGACAATTATAACAACTTGATATAACAGGCGGGTCTTCTTCGTGGTTGCTTTAACTACTCACGTATCAGGGAGTCACGGCATCGCTTTGGGTCGAACACCTGCCTGCGGCCCGGTGGTGATATATGGTCGAATCCTAACTGAAGAAAGATCTTATTTTATCAGTATCACCGAAAATGTGGACAACCTTTTGATCAATACAGATATAGAGCTAGCACAATGTATCCAACAGGTGTCATTGCTTGCTAGAGGTCCTGTTTGAAAAGTTGAAAAGGTATATATATATATATATATATATATATATATATATATATATATATATATATATATATATATAATAAAATTAAGTTGCATGTCCTTCACAGAACGTAGCAGTCAACCCCAGCATTTTCGCTGTCCGTGATTCCTGAGCAAGTTTTACGTTCAGTAGTTTGCCATTACTTTCTAAACGACTGGCTCCTATACCTTTTTTTCGAAAAAAACCAGTACCGCTGTGTTTCGAACCCGGGTATACGGGCTCACAAACCGCGTTCGCAAGCCCTTAGTCACAGAGACGGCTTATATATATATATATATATATATATATATATATATATATATATATATATATAGAGAGAGAGAGAGAGAGAGAGAGAGAGAGAGAGAGAAAGAGAGAGAGAGAGAGAGAGAGAGAGAGAGAGAGAGAGAGAGAGAGAGAGAGAGAGAGAGAGAGAAGAATGAAGGATGCTGTTGCTAGCAAACTATGATTAGTAGATAAGAACGGATGTTTAGTATTTAACGACATATGTTAAGTAGATAAGAGAGGGTATTTAGCAGACAGAAACTTGTGTTTAGTAGTAGGACCATATTTTAACTAGATAAGAAGGAATGTTGAGTAGTAACTAAGATTTGATTAGTAGATAAGAACGAGGGTGTAGTAGTAAAGAACACATGTTTAGTAGATAAGAACGCATGTTTTATGGAAAATGAACATATGTTTATTAGATAAGAACAAGTGTTTAGCACTAAATAACATGTTTAGTAGATAAGAAAGCACGTTTAGTAATAAAGACCATATGTTCAGTCGATAAGAACCAGTGCTTAGCACTAACGAATGAATATTTAAAGTAACGAATACGCGTTGATTAGATCAGAAGAAGTGTTTATTATTAAGAGCATCTGTTTAGTAGTAAAAAACGTATGTTTAGTAGTAAAGAACATAGTTTAGTAGATAAGAACGATTATTTAGCAGTAACGAACGAGTGTCTGTTGTAACGAACGTGTGATTAGTAGAAAAGAATGGGTGTTTGGTAGATAACAACGCATGTTTAGCACTAACGAGCGAATATTTGGAAGCAAAAGAAAAAGAAATGACATCATCTGGGCCAGAATTGTCGGGTATCAGTTGCTGCACCCCCACCCCGATACAACTCTGCGTGCCAGCCAGTCTCTGCACACCCTGTCTGATGTGATTATGACTCTACACAGGTTTGATATTTCCTCAGGTATTCTGACTCACTCTTCTCCTCTATCATATACATTTTTCTGATTTTGTCCTCCGCTTGAGCCATCATATCCGCCTGCGTCCCGAATCTGTGTCCAGGGATAATTTAGTAGAACTTGGCACATATATTAGATGGTCTATGATATAATGTTCTGATAAATGACAGTCATAATGGACATCGCAATTCGTGTTACAAAATGTGCTAATTTTTCGTGTGTATTGTTTACGAAAAACATGTTTCGCCCTAACAATGTAGGATGGCTATTTAGTGTGGTTGGATCCAGGAAAGGATTGCTTATTGTTATTTAGAGGTCATTCCTCATTCAGAAGTTCAGTAAACAGACAAGTCAGTGGCAGGTGTATCCCCGAGATACAGTAAACAGACAAGTCAGTGGCAGGTGTATCCCCGAGATCAAGCCATGAACCAGACTGGGTTGTCAGTTAGAGCTGACGTTTTCACCGCAGAGCAGAGCGTCGTCTTCCGCCTGGTCAACAATGTTGTTATTAGCGCTTTGATTGGTCTGTTTGGGATCTACAGCAACATCGTCAACATGATTGTGTTTTACAAACAAAAATTCACAACAACTGTCAACATTAGCTTCTTTGCCCTGGCTTTGTCTGATCTCTTGTGCCTGATGACATCTGAGTGGTTCAACCTGTTCCTGAATCCTTATTTAGAGACAGCCGGCGCTCCTTTCGTACCCATGGAATTTCAGTATCTAACCGGAGGCTGGTTCCACGTTTGTTTTTGTCGGGTCACTAGCTGGATCACTGTTTATATCACGGCTGAGAGATGCATCAGCGTGGCCCTGCCTCTGAAAGTCAAACAGATCGTTTCTCTCAGAAAAACTACACTATCCATGTGCACCATTTTTGCGTCCAATTTAATCATGCTTTTACCGGAATACAGTATTGTTTATTTAGACTGGAAGTATTTTCCGGAACGAAACAAGACTTTAATTGGACTTGTCTACAGAAGTTTTAGAAACAAAGCTGAAGGGGTGTCGTATACACTGAATTCAGTTTCAGGAATGCTGTCGTTTGTGGCAGTCGTAATGTTGACAGCTTTTTTGACCGTGAAACTAGCGCAACAGTCCAACTGGCACAGCACGACATCAGCCAACAGCTCACAGACTGAGGCCAGAGCCATTCGGGACAAGAAGGCAATGAAGCTTGTGGTGATGATAGCTGCCATTCTCATTATATGTTACTTTCCAGGTACTGTCACTGCAATGGTAACCGTATTTGAGCCCGAGTTTCTTGTGGTAGGGGCCTACAAGAATGCTTACTTTGCCATGTGGTCCGTGTGTTTTGTCACCAGCGCTGTCAACTCCAGCGTGAACATATTCCTCTACTACACACTGAGCACTAAGTACAGGGAGACTTTCAATGAGCTGTTCTCGATGTGCAGACACTCTAACTCAAGTACGTGACAGCCATTCAACTATCAATCAACTCAATGTGCAAACAAACAAACTCAAGTACGTGAGAGCAATTCATCTATCAATCAACTAAATGTGCAGACACACTAACTCAAGTACGAGAGAGCAATTCATCTATCAACCAACTCAATGTGCAGGTACACTAACTCAAGTAGGTGAGAACAATTCATCTATAAATCAACTCAATGTGCATACACACTAACTCAAGTAGGTGAGAGCAATTCATCTATCAATCAACTCAATGTGCAGGTTCACTAACTCAAGTAGGTGAGAACAATTCATCTATAAATCAACTCAATGTGCATACACACTAACTCAAGTATGTGAGAGCAATTCATCTATCAACCAACTCAATGTGCAGGTTCACTAACTCAAGTAGGTGAGAACAATTCATCTATCAATCAACTCGATGTGCAGACACACTAACTCAAGTATGTGAGAGCAATTCATCTATCAACCAACTCAATGTGCAGGTATACTAACTCAAGTACGTGAGAGTAATTCATCTATCAATCAACTCAATGTGCAGACACGCTAACTCAAGTTTTTGAGAGCATATCATCGCAAAATCAAGCAAATTGCAGACATATTTATGAAGTACTAGCTGACACGGCCCGGCTTCGCCCAGTCCCTGGTGGGAAGCATCTCATTTAATTCATATAAGTAGTCATATAAGTTCTCGTTCCCGTTACCGATTATCTGTCTGTCTGTCTGTCTGACCTGGCCCGGCATCGCACAGCTCCTGGTGTGAAGCATCTCATTTAATTTATATAAGTAGTCATATAAGTTCCTGTTCCCGACTGTCTATCTGTCTGTCTGTCTGTCTATCTGTCTGCCTGACCCTGTCCGGCTTCATTAAATTCATAAAGAACGTTCTTCCACACACCATCCATTATTTTTAATGAAAACTCTTTCTAATCACCTGCATGACTACAGTAACTTCTTAAGCAAAAAAAGATGAGTTACAATGTTATGCATTGTGCATTATTTTTATGAAAACTTTGAAAATGCCTTACAGATTGTATCATTATTTATTATAACTCATATGCCGGTATATAACTATGGACAAAGAGTTTATAAATCTTTGAAAACGATGCCACAATATGACTATAAGTTATACAGAAAAGTTATGCCCCTTGAAATAACTTTTACAGAGTTAGGTCCCCTGAGATATATGAAATTATGATGAAAAATGAAAAATGAAATAATACTGAGTAAGCAGGCGATTTCACACTAACAAAATATGACAGTGGGCAGCTCTGGAATGAAAGAAAGGCGTGTAGAAAATTTCATCTCAATCGGATGGGCCGTTCGCGAGCGCACAAAGGACAGACGGACATACAGACATACGGACAGACAGACAGACAGACGGAGATCCTAATTTATATATAAGATTTAAGCGCATATTGTGTCAATAGAATGATCTGTGACATAATCCATCTTTGTTGTCGTATGCATCTATATTAGTAAATGAATCATTGCCGTGAACCATAATGTACGTGAAGCATGACATGACAGAGTATCAATGAGTACTCGTCTCAGTCACGGAGTCCCTAGTCAGCACGTGCGTGTGGTTGACAGGGACCTACGCCGACAAGGACCTGAACGCCGGATACACGTCTGCGATCATCGTTCGCTAATTGAAGGAAATACTGTTCACCTATTGCTCTATGCATTCAGGCATACAAACTAGAATTTGTTTTGGAAACATCGCTGCTGTCTGCGGGATGAGCAATTATACAGATGGCAGGTATTGCCAGTCGTTGTTAGGACATAGGTAGCGATCAGGGAGATTTCATCTTACCTGAGCTGTGGGTAGTGTACAAGACACTGTGAGATATGTAGTGGGAATCTACGACAGTGCAGAAGGTCACATGATCTCACATCATGATAGTATATGACTGTGAAAGGGATATGCTCCAGTCTTCATCATTGTTAAAATAATATTACCAAGTCTTTTTTTTTTCATTGTCCAAGTAATAGTACCAATTAGTATTATTGTCCAAATATTATTACCATGTCTTCGTCATTGTCCAAGTATTATTACCATGTCTTCGTCATTGTCCAAGTATTATTACCATGTCTTCGCCATTGTCCAAGTATTATTACCATTCTTCGTCATTGTCCAAGTATTATTACCATGTCTTCGTTATTGTCCAAGTATTATTACCATGTCTACGTCTTTCTCCAAGTATTATTACCATGTCTTCGTCATTCTCCAAGTATTATTACCATGTCTTCGTCATTGTCCAAGTATTATTACCATGTCTTCGTCATTGTCCACGTATTAATACCATGTCTTCGTTATTGTCCAAGTATTATTAATGTGCGTTCTTTATTTGACAAGTATTATAACCGTGGTTTCGTCATTGTCCAAATATTATTACAATGTATTCCTCATTGTCAAAGTAATAATACTATGTCTTCGTCATCGTCGAAGTTATACTGTGAGGTGTATAGTAAGCATAAGACTATTTTTATAAGGGTATCCCGGATGGGATGGGTTCCTATCCTCTGTCGCCTTCTTTAGGAAGCCTGGAATTCGGCTCGTTTCCCTCACGTGAAGATAACTAAGGGTAAAGCCCGTATCTTGCATGAAAAGTTTGTAAATGTAAGCTCCTTTGTAAGGTGTGGAGACCACGGACTGTAGCCACTATACTTAAAGAGGATGCCCTCCTCTATGACTGACGAACGTGAAGAGTGTGCAGTTGCCCGCCTTCATGAGGTATCCAATAATATATTTGTGGTGTGATGTGTACACTTAAACATATAATTTGTGAATTGAACATATAATGTCTTGACCGAACAATCACTGTTTAAACAAAACATATACTGTCACCGCAGACCAATCACTGTGTGAACGGAACATATAGTGTCATCACAGAATAATCACTGTATGATCAGGACATATACTCTCAGTACATAACAATCACTGTGTGAACACAACATTCTTCAAGAATCACGCAAACACCTAAATTGCAACATGAAATGTAATGTGCAATCAATTCTGAGAAAAAAAAGTATTATGTTCACACGGAGTAACATTCTGAGAAAATAAACAATATGTTAACACGGAGTGACATCTACTGTGAAAAAAAATATTTGTGACACATGAATCATCAAAGATAAAATAATAATATATTTATAGTATATGCAAACACTACATTAACAAAAGGATATTCCTATCTCTTGTGTGGTTGGTACCAGGCATGGGGGTACTTCTAAGCAATAGTAGATGTAAACACTACATTAATAAAAGGATATTCCTATTTCTTGTGTCGCTGGTACTTGGCATGGAGGTACTTCTAAGCAATAGTAGATGTGAACACTACATTAACAAACGGATATCCTATCTCTTGTGTGGCTGGTACCAGGCATGGAGGTACTTCTAAGCAATAGTAGATGTGAACACTACATTAACAAACGGATATCCTATCTCTTGTGTGGCTGGTACCAGGCATGGGGGTACTTCTAAGCAATAGTAGATGTAAACACTACATTAACAAACGGATATCCTATCTCTTGTGTGGCTGGTACCAGGAGTGGGGGTACTTCTAAGCAATAATAGATGTAAACACTACATTAACAAACGGATATCCTATCTCTTGTGTGGCTGGTACCTGGCATGGGGGTACTTCTAAGCAATAGTAGATGTAAACACTACATTAACAAACGGATATCCTATCTCTTGTGTGGCTGGTACCAGGCATGGGGGTACTTCTAAGCAATAGTAGATGTAAACACTACATTAACAAACGGATATCCTATCTCTTGTGTGGCTGGTACCAGGCATCGGGGTACTTCTAAGCAATAGTAGATGTAAACAGTACATTAACAAACGGATATCCTATCTCTTGTGTGGCTGGTACCAGACATGGGGGTACTTCTAAGCAATAATAGATGTAAACACTACATTAACAAACGGATATCCTATCTCTTGTGTGGCTGGTACTTGGCATGGGGGTACTTCTAAGCAATAATAGATGTAAACACTACATTAACAAACGGATATCCTATCTATTGTGTGGCTGGTACTTGGCATGGGGGTACTTCTAAGCAATAATAGATGTAAACACTACATTAACAAACGGATATCCTATCTCTTGTGTGGCTGGTACCAGGCATGCGGGTACTTCTAAGCAATAGTAGATGTAAACACTACATTAATAAAAGGATATTCCTATCTCTTGTGTGGCTGGTACCAGGCATGGAGGTACTTCTAAGCAATAGTAGATGTAAACACTACATTAATAAAAGGATATTCCTATCTCTTGTGTGGCTGGTACCAGGCATGGGGGTACTTCTAAGCAATAATAGATGTAAACACTACATTAACAAATGCATATCCTATCTCTTGTGTCGCTGGTACTTGGCACGGAGGTACTTCTAAGCAATAGTAGATGTGAACAGTACATTAACAAACGGATATCCGATCTCTTGTGTGGCTGGTACCAGGCATGGTACTTCTAAGCAATAATAGACATAAATACTACATTAACAAACGGATATCCTATCTCTTGTGTGGCTGGTACCAGGCATGGGGGTACTTCTAAGCAATAGTAGATGTAAACACTACATTAACAAACGGATATCCTATCTCTTGTGTGGCTGGTACCAGGCATGGGGGTACTTCTAAGCAATAATAGATGTAAACACTACATTAACAAACGGATATCCTATCTCTTGTGTGGCTGGTACCTGGCATGGGGGTACTTCTAAGCAATAGTAGATGTAAACACTACATTAACAAACGGATATCCTATCTCTTGTGTGGCTGGTACCAGGCATGGGGGTACTTCTAAGCAATAGTAGATGTAAACACTACATTAACAAACGGATATCCTATCTCTTGTGTGGCTGGTACCAGGCATCGGGGTACTTCTAAGCAATAGTAGATGTAAACAGTACATTAACAAACGGATATCCTATCTCTTGTGTGGCTGGTACCAGACATGGGGGTACTTCTAAGCAATAATAGATGTAAACACTACATTAACAAACGGATATCCTATCTCTTGTGTGGCTGGTACTTGGCATAGGGGTACTTCTAAGCAATAGTAGATGTAAACACTACATTAACAAACGGATATCCTATCTATTGTGTGGCTGGTACTTGGCATAGGGGTACTTCTAAGCAATAATAGATGTAAACACTACATTAACAAACGGATATCCTATCTCTTGTGTGGCTGGTACCAGGCATGGGGGTACTTCTAAGCAATAGTAGATGTAAACACTACATTAATAAAAGGATATTCCTATCTCTTGTGTGGCTGGTACCAGGCATGGAGGTACTTCTAAGCAATAGTAGATGTAAACACTACATTAATAAAAGGATATTCCTATCTCTTGTGTGGCTGGTACCAGGCATGGGGGTACTTCTAAGCAATAATAGATGTAAACACTACATTAACAAACGGATATCCTATCTCTTGTGTCGCTGGTACTTGGCACGGAGGTACTTCTAAGCAATAGTAGATGTGAACAGTACATTAACAAACGGATATCCGATCTCTTGTGTGGCTGGTACCAGGCATGGTACTTCTAAGCAATAATAGACATAAACACTACATTAACAAACGGATATCCTATCTCTTGTGTGGCTGGTACCAGGCATGGGGGTACTTCTAAGCAATAGTAGATGTAAACACTACATTAACAAACGAATATCCTATCTCTTGTGTGGCTGGTACCAGGCATGGGGGTACTTCTAAGCAATAGTAGATGTAAACACTACATTAACAAACGGATATCCTATCTCTTGTGTGGCTGGTACCAGGCATGGGGGTACTTCTAAGCAATAGTAGATGTAAACACTACATTAATAAAAGGATATTCCTATCTCTTGTGTGGCTGGTACCAGGCATGGAGGTACTTCTAAGTATCACACGATTTACTTAATGATAAGGGCGTGTGATGGTCGTTGTCTAGGTAACGATACTCCTGGTGTGTCAATTGAGCTCTCTCACTGTCTTACACTATGACTCACCCCCGCAGTGCACATTCACCAGTCAGTAAACAAGATCGATTTTGGCGCACATAATCCTTTAATACAGAAATAACACAGACCCACGGACAAACGGAACATGTTTATAAATCCAGAACACAATGTAATCCACCGAAGATATATATATATATTCCTCACAACTCTACACGCACACATCAATGCCTTCTCACGGCCTGCTGCATCTCAAATTCATAGACATGTAGTCCAGCTACTATCCACGGCTGGATCTCACACAATACGACCCACCCACCGGGTTGGAGCCTCTGCTCACTATGTAAGCCACTCTGGGTTTTAGGACTGCCTTCACAGCTCGGAGAATCACACAACACAGTTCTCCGTCGACTACCGGACTACCGACTCGTTCGGTGTCTAAAACTCAACTCCCTGAAGTCCCTTGACATCACACAAACCCCCCCCCCCCCTTTTCAGTCTCCTGCCTTCACACAACACTCCAGCCTAAAACTGTCTTTCTCCCCATCCCCCCTGGGGTCTTCCACTAACACCCGCCCCCTTATTTCTCAGGGTTGATTGTTTTCCTCGTAGCCAGGTCACTCACCTTACTGTCAATGACCCAGGCATATCTCATTATTCCCCCCCCCCCCTTAAAAGAAAACATCGTTTTCAAATGTTGGGAGACTAATACTTATCCAATATGTGACCCAGACATATTGCCTGGGTAGTCGTAAGTATAAATCCAACTTACTCTAACTACCACATTAAATAATACATCAAATGCTCATAGTACACCCCCCTAATCCCCACACATCAATACAAACAACTTTCTCTCTTGTATCCCAATACATGAACTAAAACATGGCATAGTAATAAACATATCATCTAAAACATCATGTTTGTGTACCCGCAGGTCTCTTACTACTTCACGACCACACAATACTATTTGTGTACCGACCCTATATCAGGTGGTTCTGTTCTTGCATTAACCCTCCTCTGATTCCTGTCGATGCTGTGTCTACCATTCATGTACCCATGACTCATGGTACCTCTACAATTACAACATCTGTTTGCTATCCCTAGCCCTGGCTCAGTAATGTCGCGAACACTCTTTTGACCTGACTCAACTTTCCTATCTGCATATTGCACCGTTACACTTGAGTCTCTGTTTAGTCTGAACTCTTTATTCAATCTTGGCCCATATATCTGGCACCTTGCTTTCTGCTGCATACGCCTTATGCCTATGTGCCCTGCACATGCACTATCCTGAGCTGTTCTAGTATAACGGTCTCTATGTGCTAAAGGTACTGCTCCTTGCCCACGTGCAGTTCCACTATCTGAAAAGCGGCGAGTGAGAACATTGTTCTTCCCCTCGAAGCACCATCTACCCTTCCCTGACTGACTATTTTCTACTCTACTACACCCTTGGAAACATTTGTTCAGAGTAGTATCTTGTCTCTGGGAGTCACTAGCACTATATTTGGGATCCATTCTCATCTGCTCAACTGTACTACCCTTGTCTTTAGTCCCTATGTTTACTTCAAGTGCCTCTTCTACCTCAGCTATACTCTCTAATTTCGGTTCTCTTGTGGTAACTACCTCGTTACTGCTTACACAATATTTTTGGTCCCAATAAACTACTTCCTCTTCTGTACAATCTTTAACTCCTATAACATTTCCTATGATCAAATCAGCCACTGGTGAGTCCAAAACACACGCTGTCACTCTTCCAGTGATATATGGTGTTTTTACTGTTATTATGGCTAATGGGTAGAACTCTACTGTGCCGTTGAATGTTATGCATCTAATCTTTTTCCCTGTATAATCCGAGGGATCTATTAAACTTTTCCTCACTCCGATAGACGTACATCCGGAATCCCTAATTGTTAACGCTGGTCTATCATTGACGAATCCCTGATGCAGCTTCAGACTTCCTCCTTCATGCACTGCTGATCCTGCTTTCACTGTATGACCACATATTAGGACTGGCTGACTGTCTTTTTCAAAAAGAGGTTTGCACCCACTACAATCTTCATTGTTCAGCGTCTCAATTACTTGCGATGCATTTGAGTGCTCTGTTTCTCTCATCCTACATTGATGGCTGACATGCCCCTTCTTTCCACATTTGAAACAGATGATCTCCTTCCTTGCGTTACTTGTTGGCTCACTGGCTGGCTTCACGTCACACCCCGCTGCCTTGTGTCTCCAGCTCCCACAATTCCAACATCCGGCATAATTTGGACGTCTCTGAAAATTCCCTCTTCTATATGGGTACCGTCCTACTCTACCAACATTGTTTCCTCGGAAACCATTATCTTGAAGTTCTTGCTGCTCACCTTTCTGTGCTGAATCCACACCTTTCGCCCTTGGTCTGATGACTGGATTCTGGTCCTGTTTAGTGTACGCTGCACAGACTATTTCCTCACTCATTAGTTTCCCAATAGATACGTTAGGATGTGCAGTCATGTAGTTTTGCCCTAACTGAGACATTGTGTCTATGTCCTTTGGCTTACGTTCCTCAAAGAAAGCCACTAAATTGGTATTACATGAAGCTAATACTTTGTCTCTTAACACTAAATCTACTAATTTATTAAAATCTTTCTCTACTTCTGCAAGCTCCATCCATTTGTTAAATGTGTTCTTTACTGTGTTAACAAAGTCTGTGAAATCTTGATTTGTCTCTGGCACTAACTGTCTAAACTTTGTTCTGTATCCATGCTCAGTTAGTTGGAACTTCGTTAGCAGACGTTGACGCAAAATAGTGTAGTTGTTTCTTTCTTCCACAGGTAAATTAAACATTGTATCTAGGGCCTTACTCGTTAAATATTCGCCCAGCCGCATCGCATATTCTGCTTCCGGGATGCCTAGAGTTTTCACAGATGATTCGAATCTCGACAGATAGGCCTCAATGTCAGCGACTTGTTCGCTGCAGATTCTCAGGACTCCCCTACTTTCGCACCGCACGAAATAACAACTCGTGACATTTACGAAAGGAATGCAATTTATTTAGAGCCGACATTTCAATGGCTCTGCCAGCGTAATACTTCATCATTGTTATACAATATAAATGCAATGAAGTGGTGAGTAATGATGCTCGAAATCACAATCTAAATGAATAGCCTAATGTTTACCTATTGCCTAGAAACTATAGCATAGGGTAAGGATACGTCTGCTCTCTACCGTCTCCAGTCGGGTCTGACCACACGCTACACATTGCGTGGACAAGCACGGACACTGTCCTCTCCGTGCAGTAGCTATTATTGCGTGCATGGTCTCACAAGCACGCTGGCTTGTGAGCTCGAGTAACCGGGCACATCACGGTTACTCGCAAGAACAAGCTTGCCAATGGCTTGGGGAAAGCTTTCGCTCAGTTGTTCGCATTGGCCCCTGGTCTGACACAAATGTGTCTCCTTGTGAGGCTATTTATAGTGCTTGGTGTCTCTCCTGTCTGGTGTCTCCCTACTACACTTATGTTTACTCTGTAAGGTCTTATTGGAGATCTTGACACTCAAGGTTGTCCGGGTCCGTAAAATATGGCAGTTTTAGTCTCGGTGACGACTGTGAAGGTCTTCTGCTTTCCTCACTTTGACCTTTCGAAGATAGTTCTAATTTTCTGAGTGCAATTTCAGCTTCCATCTTAATCTTCTCTTTCTCGATTTCCACCGCATTTGTGTGTTTTAACTTTTCAAGTTCCATTTGTGTCTCTCTCTCTTCCTGTAGACGCTTGTTTTCTATTTCAGCTAGTTTTACTTGTGTCTCTTTCTCTTCCTGTAGACGCTTTGCCTCGCGTTCATTATGCCTCTCCTCTCTTTCCGTCTGTTTTTGTTCTTTTGCTTCTGCATACTCCTGTAACTCTTTAACTTTTAGGCCTATTCGTTCACCTGCTTCAATATATTCCATTAAAGTAGGCATCTTGTACTTGTGGACACGTTGCTGTCTGTCAGCCAACTATAAATGTGACGACTTTACTGTTCGTCTTTGTGTCACTTCCCTAAGTACACCAGCACTCCCTGTGTACGTAAATTCGTAGTGCAAAAATATCACTCTGTACTCACCCAGTCACTCTATAAGCACTAGGTAGTGAGGGGGGAAGTATCACCTATACTCCCTCGCATATATCTATAACAAATATTTGTATAACATTTCTGGAAATATTGTTAAACATACATATAAATACATATACAAAACGAATGAATGATTACAGTAAGTGTTGTCCATTAAACGTTAGACTCACAAGCCAAGTACACGGAGACGGTGATCACAAAGAAATAAACCACAGTAACAACCACAAGCTTGTGTAACACGACCACAGTGCGCGTAATATATATAACTGACACAGACCACTAGACAGCACAAATGACGAAAGATCACAATAATAACATATATCCGACCACAACAAATATCATATGTAAATATAACGAAAAGAAGAAAGAGAAAGGGGAAAAAACTTATAGCATAAAAATATACACAAATCTGACGTCAGACAACTCGGCTCTTGATATTGGTTAGGACTATTCCAATGCCACTGCACGACACGCTAACTCATTAACGTTTTCCTTACAAACCAATATCTTAAGCACCAGAAATACCCGCGTTTCACAAGGCCTATCCTGATGTGGATAGAGATCGCAAAAAGTGCCTATCAACAACTACATGTAATAACATATCCATATATATATATATATATATATATATATATATATATATATATATATATATATATAAGTCCACAAACGATACCGACAGTTAAAACGATGAGAGCAAACAAAAATGTTCAGATGGTTGGCCGATAAATCTGTCCTTATTGATCCGTCGCCAAAAGTTCTTATTTTAATATATTTTCACAATATGCTGGGAATGTATATTGGTAAATGTTCCAAAATGTCTACGATATTCCAAATTTGTTGCGTGGTGACTTAATTTTACGTAGTGATCACAAGTTCAAACCGTCGAAAAAATTGAAGATGATGATTGATTATCCACAATGTTCTGTCTCGACACAGCCCGTCACGTTATTGTACTTTCCTTGGACGTGGTGGCCCCAAAGTAATAATCCAAACGTCTTTCTACCTTCGTTGCGGAGATGACACTTCGTTGTAAAATGTTTGCTCATAACAGATTAATGGTCACAAAGGGATTGAACAAAGACGCACATAAAGTCTGGCTTTCTTTCAAAACAACCTTGTTTTGTTCATTCACAATGAGTCATCTTGACCACAATAGGCCGTGGAAATTTTCCTGAGTACTTTTACTCCTTCCATCCCCAACTCACAATGTCACCTCAATTTCTCTTTATCACCCTCAGTGAAAAATTCCTCCTTAAAAACAGTTTCCACACAACCTTGACAGCCCCACCCGGCTGCTCTTTTAACTCCGTGGAAAGTCACACTTAATCTGTCTGTAAAATGCCTGGAAACTTTTCCTTCAGACACGAACACTTTCCACTTCTGCCCCCGCACGGCTGTGGTAGGGGTAACGTAACTCTCCCCTGTCGTATCTTTCCGGTTAATCAGCGACCGTCAATGCTCTCTGTTTTTCAAACATGTACTTCCCCAGTACCTGGACGCTGGTGTCTCCACCCGTCCTATTAACTGCGTCGACAAATCTTGACCAGTCAACTTGCGACAACACAGTGCGTTCCCTCGCCACACACACCTGTCAATATCTTGAATTATCAATCCTGGCTTTATCACCGACAGCGATAATGTCCAACTGTCCTGTCTTGCTCTTGTCGCAAACACCGGTTTGTTCACGCGACATTTACCTGTGCTGTCTGGTGGCGCTTCTGTCTCTTGACCTATAAACAGGTGCGCCTGGTCTCAACCCGACATTCCGTGCTGTTTGTGACTAGTGACTACACCCGTCACCGTAATCGACTCTCCCGGTTGATCTGTGCTGCGTTAATTCTCTGACACCCCCACTCGCTTCAGCGATATGGTTGGTATCCAATTCACCTGTAGTGAACTTGACGTGAACTGACTGTTCGCTTGTGATTTCTGCCGTGTATTTTCCCCGCTTACTGACTAGTTTGATGGAACGAAGTCACAGATAATAACTCCTCTCTTTCAGCGAAGAGCCCACAGATATCTCAATATTGCACGGTGTTCCTTGACCGAATGCAGCTGTCAGAAACTCTTTACTAAGCGACGAGCTCCTAGTTATCACACGATTTACTTAATGATAAGGGCGTGTGATGGTCGTTGTCTAGGTAACGATACTCCTGGTGTGTCAATTGAGCTCTCTCACTGTCTTACGCTATGACTCACCCCCGCAGTGCACATTCACCAGTCAGTAAACAAGATCGATTTTGGCGCACATAATCCTTTAATACAGAAATAACACAGACCCACGGACAAACGGAACATGTTTATAAATCCAGAACACAATGTAATCCACCGAAGAGATATATATATTCCTCACAACTCTACACGCACACATCAATGCCTTCTCACGGCCTGCTTCATCTCAAATTCATAGACATGTAGTCCAGCTACTATCCACGGCTGGATCTCACACAATACGACCCACCCACTGGGTCGGAGCCTTTGCTCACTATGTAACCCACTCTGGGTTTTAGGACTGCCTTCACAGCTCGGAGAATCACACAACACAGTTCTCCGTCGACTACCGGACTACAGACTCGTTCGGTGTCTAAAACTCAACTCCATGAAGTCCCTTGACTTCACACAACCCCCCCCCCCCTCCCCCCCCCATCAGTCGGTCTCTGCTCTCACTGACTTTTCAGCCTCCTGCCTTCACACAACACTCCAGCCTAAAACTGTCTTTCTTCCCATCCCCCCTGGGGTCTTCCACTCACACCCGCCCCATTATTTCTCAGGGTTGATTGTTTTCCTCGTAGCCAGGTCACTCACCTTACTGTCAATGACCCAGGCATATGTCACTAAGCAATAGTAGATGTAAACACTACATTAACAAACGGATATCCTATCTCTTGTGTCGCTGGTACTTGGCATGGAGGTACTTCTAAGCAATAGTAGATGTGAACACTACATTAACAAACGGATATCCTATCTCTTGTGTGGCTGGTACCAGGCATGGAAGTACTTCTAAGCATTGTAGATGTAAACACTACATTAACAAACGGATATCCTATCTCTTGTGTGGCTGGTACCAGGCATGGGGGTACTTCTAAGCAATAACAGACGTAAACACTACATTAACAAACGGATATCATATCTCTTGTGTCGCTGGTACCAGGCATGGGGTACTTCTAAGCAATAATAGATGTAAACAGTACATTAACAAACGGATATCCTATCTCTTGTGTGGCTGGTACCAGGCATGGGGGTACTTCTAAGCATCTACTTTCTGGATGTGATGATTACACTTGTGAAGCCTATGAATGAAAGTCTCTTCCTTGCGGCCAATTCTCTATCAGAGGGTCTTCTCCAATGTGAGTGATGTATGGTAAGGTTCTTCAGTCAGGTTCAAACAACCTGGTGTTCTCATCGGTTAGATGCTTGGAGGATGGGGGTAGCGAGTTGTGCAGGGAAAAGTGCTGAAATAATATTTGGACCGGTAGGAGATGGAAATGATCAAATGATAATTCCATAAACATTTGTAAAGAAGCAGAAACCATCACGGTGGAGGCATTCAAGTTTACAGAAAAAAGGAGCACATTAAAACAAAGGCATAGGAACAAATATACCCACCTATAATAGACCAGCGGCTGTTTGTAATGAGTGCTTGTAATATAATTGAGCATCTCTAGCTACAGAGACACGATGGAGACTTGGCTCAGCAAATCAGAACATCTGTAACAACAATAAACTGTCATTTACTGCCTGTAGTAGCTTGCGGTGCAGGACAGGGGGGGGGGGGTCTTGAGCTGAAGAATTAGCGATGCATGGCTAGTGCAGTCGCCGCGAGCTATACAGGCTAGAGTTTTCGTTTTGCCCCTGACAAGAAAGAAGCTCCACGCCTTACCGAGTATTCGAACCCGGGTCTCCCGAAGGAGAGCCCGGGATTCTAGCCACTCGGCCAGTCTCTCCCCATCAGAACATCAACAGGTGAATTCAGCAGTTCATCGTTACGTGTAGTAGATTATAGAAATGTTAACACGTTAACATCAAGCACAGATGTACGAAAAAAGATGGAAAGAGTGCTGTGAAAATAATATACGAAGACACGACAAAAACCCAGATAACATACAAGGAAGTGTACAGAAATGCACGAAGACATGACAAAAAGCCAAAATAGTATACACATACGTGTAGAGAAAGAACCAGAACTTTTATTAGTAGAAGTACGATCAGTAATTAATGTTCACAGAAACACACTAAGCCACAACAACAAATATGTTAATAAGTTGAGTTGAGTTAAGAACCGACATCACTGCACTCAGGACATTCCCATACGTGCTCCGTCCCCTCGTTCAACAGCCAGCGAAGAGTCACACTAATAATTGTTCCCACCGCTATCTGATTAAAAGTTATCCTGGTCTTCTCTCTCAGTTTTGAGATTCTTCCAGAATCCCTGCCGATCCCCCGCAATCTCATTCTTTCCACATATCCGTTCTCAATCTGTTCCTCCGCCTTCTCCACCTGGTCTCACAAGCGCACGACCACCTCCCCTTGTTAATAGCAAACTACCACCAAGAGGTGCATTCCCTGCTAGCCTATCATCCTGTTCATTCCCCCGTCCACCCGCATGGACAGGGCAAAATATTCATACAATTCTCATGATCTGTGACCTCTGAAGCGACAAGAGCCATTCCACACGAAATATTCCTATCTCCACCTTACTAAGCATACTGTTTGAATCCGTAATGAATAAAACGTGTGTTGCAGTGGTCTTCTTTAGCCACCGGAATGCCGCTGTTACTGCTTCCACCTCCATGCTCATGCTGGAGGTCGTAGTCTCATATGCCAGACTCTCCTTTTTCAAGACTCGTCCATTAGCCTTTGCAATAAAGCCCCAGCCACTTCGTCTATTTCTCACCACTGACCCATCGGTGTAGATAACTATGTCACCTTGATGTGTGTTGATCTGGATCAGCAGTTGCACTTCAAACTCAGTGCGGCCCGCTGCCCATTCTCTGCACTCACGACCCAGTGTCATTATTACATTGTGCCAGTCCGTCATGTCTTCCGGAACTTCAACCCACTCTCTTTCACTCTTGATGGTCTCTAGATCACACACCTGACTTATAGAAAGTTCTGTCTGTGCCATCTTGGACCTGCCTCGTCACCTGCCTCTCACCAATGAATTTCACTAAGCTATACCCGCTAAAATCAATAATATCGTCCACCTTTACTTTCTAAGGCTTTCATTTGTAACCTGTATGATGATAGTGAATAAGCCACTGTGACCCTTTATAGATCAATACCTGCATATATACATGCTTACCTATTACGTTTTTCATTGACACCTGTCATGTTTCGAGGTTCGAACCACCTAGCCCTACCCAACACGCCGACACCCGCGCCTCACCCTTAGCCCCCATCCCCATGCCCGCTCGCCCCTAGTCCACCCTGAGGAATTGCACTGTAGCCCTATCCCTTACACAACACCAATGGAATGATGATAGTATTTACGCCCAGCCCAATACAGATAAAGAGAGAAGACGAGAAAAAAAGAAGGAAGATACCGAAGAGGAAGAGCACTGTACCCTACCGCACCATCAATCATATGATGATAGTTTTTGTTTAAGCCCTGACCACTACAAGTACTAATATCAGCAATTATTATATTTAAAACAAACAAAATTCTCAAAAAAAAAAAAAAAAGGAGAAGTAATAATGCAAAATACATTCGATTATTTATTCATGGGTTGCATCCCTTGAATACGGATCCGGTTTTTATGTCATTGCGATGGATCATGACTTTTTATATAGTAAAATACTACGTCATCAGACGGATCTGGATCTATATCTGAGGTGTAGTTAAAACATCCCTGACTATATCCATATCCATTGCTGCATGCAGCGGGTGATCCCTATCTGCGGCCACTCTCAGGTGCCATATGTTAATACGTGACATTACAGAGGAACAGGCTGCCTAAACACTAGAGATGGTGAGTGATTTCTAGCAAATAAACCAAATCTGCCCTCTGTCCAGGCCAGGTCTTTCAGGCACACCCAGTACAACAATGGTGTTGTTAATCTGACTTGTCACTACACCCCAAACAAAAATGAAAGACTCGACAGAAGTTCAGGTGAGCTTTGACATTAGGTCGCTAGCCACTTCATCGTGGTGTCCTTAATTCCTGGCCATGTTGTGCATATGCCTGAGATGTCGGTGTCCACTTCAATATCTGGTCCAGACTAGAACATTGGCAGTGTTGCATCCATTCTACTATGACCCCTACGCCGTTCAAACTCAGAGAAGTCATATTAGGGTCCATTGCCTTGCTCAGATGAATAAACCTGTGACCGAGTCAGCCACAAACAGGATATTAATCTGTAGGTGGTTGTTGTCCAAGGAGGGTCAAGGCCCCTCTGTTAGGTGGCAGTGTTCATTGCTGAGCCCCATTGAGTTACATCCGCGCCATGAATCATTGGTATGATTATAATTAACTGATGGTAACTCCTGACCTCGTATGCTGTTTACGGTGTTCGTCGCATTTCTTTATACCCGTATTATAGCGTTACTAAATATGCTTTGGGGAGCCGGTCTCCGTGGCGTAGCTGTTAACGTCTTTCTCCGTAATCTCGTATATTGTCGTGAGTATATTCTCGCGAGAATTGCGCCGTGCTTGTAACTTCCGGGGTATGTGAGCAGGTCGCTCAGAAAGCAATGACAAACTACTGAGCATAATCTTGCCTAGTACATCAACAGCGCCGGTCTCCTTGGTCTAGGGGTTACATGACTCTCTCCATAATCCCGTATATTCTCCTGGGTAACATGACGTTGCGCGAGAATCGGTAGCGGTTCTCTCCGCGTCTGTAACTTACGGGGTATGTGAGCCGGTCGTTCAGAAAGCAATTGCAAACTACTGAGCGTAATCTTGCCAAGACATCACCAATCAGCTGAAAGATGCTGATGCTGACAGCTATGTCATGTAAAGGTGTCAAGAGGTGAGAGAAGTGGCTGGGGGTTCATAGCCAAATCTAATGGTCGACGTTTGGTGCAGGAGAGCCTGGCATATGATACCACAACATCCAGCTTGAGAATGGAAGTGGAGGCAGTCACTGCGGCTCTCCGCTGGATGGAGAATACGACACACACACTCACATCGTGATTGTAACTGACTCAGAAAGCATGCTGACGAGGGTGAGGACGGGCAGGCTTCGTGCGGAGTGGCTTGCTTCGCTTCGGAGGTCACGGGTGACAAGCATCGCCTGGATCTTTTCTCCAGGGCATGCCGGTGTGCTGGGAAATGAACAGGCGGACAGGTTGGCTGGCTCTGCAGAACTTGGTGGAGTATTGATACATGACAAGGCAGACGTGGTTGTGACCTTGTGGGAGCACGTGCACACCTCGGAGGAGCAAATGGATTACCATGGTCTGGCAAGAATGAGACAACGAAGAGTGACGAAGGGATCTGGCCGACGCTCAACGCTCAAAGGAAAGGCGAGACGGACTTATAATCAGATTGCTACTGGTACTATTAGTGTTGGAACTCTTCGCTGGCTGCTGAGGATGGGGACGGAGCACTTATGGGAATGCCCCGAATGCTGTGATGTCGATTCCTAAATCAATCAATCAATCAAGCAATCAATCATGTAAAGGATATGAGAATAAAAAACAAACAAAAAACCATCAACAGCAGCTGAAAAATGCTGGTGTTGACTGCAACGTCCTGTAAGGGATATGTAACATTAAAAAAAGTGCTTTAATTATTTACCAGTGCCAGTGGAGCTAAGTGAAACAGCTCATTACACTCACACACACACCAGCACGCCACACGCACGCACACATACATACACACACACACACATACACACACACATATATATGTATATGTGTGTGTGTGTGTGTGTGTGTGTGTCAAAAACAGTATAAACGCAATTGGAAACTATGGGGCAAATAAACGTGCCGGGTGACAACATACAGAGTGCTGTATCAACTGTTGCCACTCCCAGGCATCCAACGACAGCGCCTGTCCTGGCGCTACACTTGTAAGATAGCATATTTTCGCCCAGCACTCACCTGCCAGCATTAAAAATATGCTGGGTACATGACAGGGTGAATGAAAAAGGGGAAGGAGGGAGTGTGGTAGATGTTGGCATGTGAACTCACTTACTGTCAGAAACCTACACGACCCCACGACCAGTGAAGTCGTGTTAAATAAGGCCTAAAAAATATCGTACCTCCAAACAATTATGTTCAGACATCATGTGAGAATGGACCTGTACTGACAGCCATTTTGTTCTTGCAGCCAAATATGCTTAATTTACTGCGCCACTTGTATTGATTGTCAGAAAGAGAGTAAACAATAAACAACAACATTCCACAACTTGAGATGTATTGAGTATAAGGTAGTCCCATAGTCTTATCGACCACCCGCCACTGGTGGCTGATATTGTCACTATAATTATTGACGACCCGCCACTGGTGGCTGATATTGTCACTATAATTATTGACCACCCGCCACTGGTGGCTGATATTGTCACTATAATTATTGACCACCCGCCACTGGTGGCTGATATTGTCACTATAATTATTGACCACCCGCCACTGGGTGGCTGATATTGTCACTATAATTATTGACCACCCGCCAATAGGTGGCTGATATTGTCACTATAATTATTGACCACCAGCCACTGGGTGGCTGATATTGCGATTTTTGTTTGTTTGCGCTCGCTCGCTTGAACTCACGCATAATCCATACACCCTCGATGATGATAATGATGGTGATGATGATGATGATGATGATGATGATGATGATCATGATGATCATGATGATGGTGTTGATGTGAGTGACAGAACAAGGAGAGGACTAAGAATCAGAGTTATATATTGTATCCAGGGAAACTACACAAAAGCCTGCAGTACACGGACACAGCTTGAAATAGTACCTGCCCCTACAAATTAAGCCAGCTGTGGACCACACTTCGTTCTCCACGAGAGGACAGATAATAATTGTACTTAAGAGACGGATACACTGTGTACTTGACGACATAAGGTTTCCCTGATTTGCAAGATAGGGAAGTATCTTTGCTTTCATGAAGGGAAGTAACTGTAGAATATATATCTAGTGGTCGAGGTTAATTTAGTTGTCTTTTCTTTACATCCATCTCTGTCTGTCTGTCTGTCTGTCTGTCTGTCTGTCTGTCTGTCTGTTGTCTGTCTGTCTGTCTGTCCCTCCCGTCATTCTGTCTATTCGTCTGTCTGTCTGTCTGTCTGTCTGTCCCTCCCGTCATTCTGTCTATTCGTCTGTCTGTCTGCCCGCCTGTCTGTCTTTCCTCTGTGTCTTCTACCAGTCTGTCCACCAGCCAGTATGTCTGTCTATCTGTCTGTCTATCCGCCCGTCTGTCTATCTGTTTATCAGTCTATCTGTCTGTCCACCCGTATGTCTGTCTGTCAATACGTTCCCGGCATAATACTACAAAAGGGCTACTCTTTGCGGCTAGCAAACTTTAGGTTCCCACGCGCATCTATAGCTCTAATTGTAGGGTAAAGATGTCGGATAGATTCATTGAACGACCACAGGACAATACGAGAGATCAGTGACTCTATTTTCTGTAGATCTTCCCGGAAAGAAGCCTACCCTAATACGGCAAAATAATGGTCCTGGTACACTTGATTCTCCAACCCCAATACTAGAGTTCTAGACCAAGAATCATTATTTCCACAAACAGACACAGCCCTTCACAATGCCAGGATAGAGTAACAATAGTATAATAGTGAGACAGACACACAGACACGGTAATGATAGTAGTTATAACAAACAAGACAGGCTCTACACTGACTCCGTGAAGTGACAAGACTTTATTCAAAAGTTATAACAAATAAACTTTAATTAAGACTATCGGCCAACAGAATGGACAAGACAAGAAGATCCAGGAGAAGAGAACAAAGAATTAAAGAAAGTCGCTGAAGAAAGTCTGTCCTATACCTGACAACTCCATCTCATAGAAAACTTCTTTGTTAATACTTCCGAATGGATGGTAGCAGTGGACGTAGTAAGTGTAGTGGACTCTGAACACAATTGGATACTAAATCACCTGGTAATCCTTTCTTTCTTGATAACTGGGAAATCAAACGATAAAAACATTTGACATTCCTACTGTCTTAAAATCACTCGCTCACACAGCTATAGAAAATGTCAATAATCTTGCAGCAAGATAATATGTAGAATGATTTTCTTTTATGCTCGTAGAAATATTCAGTGGCTACTGTCATCGTTGTCGATCGTGTTTGTGAGTGATAGTTAATCATCCCAACATTTCTCAAGAACCCATGGGGATTCTGAAAGAAAAAGGAACATATGTGAATATCTCCAGCCGTACGCAGAATCCCCCCCCCCCCCTTTCCCAATCCACTAACATTATTCATTATCACCAAACTGATTATCCGGCCCAGATCAATAAGATCAGATAAGAAGGTAATCTGGCACAACAAGACTGTCACGTGACCACTGGAGTTAACGATCAGATGATAGATTGACAGAGACAGTCGGTAAAAACAGCTGCAACTTTTGGTTGATAGTGGGGAAACACTTCCATCGGATCAAACAAAACCAAAGGTCCTTGAGATTTCCCCAAGAAACAGGAAAATTGTCGGCATGTTGGTTTGCTCGAATCTCAAGATGAAAGGAGAAACGCCGTCTTGATTTGGTTGCCGCCAGGGCCACCTATTGTTGACAGCGAATGACGTCACTCGGACAATCCCCGACTGAGTGAAACATAACTTATTTGCCGCCAGTGTGAAAAATGGAATTAAACTAGACTGAAGTGTTTGGCTAGCTCTGTTCAAATTTAGGAAAGAATCTATTGTGTTCTGTGTCAATTAATGTTGATAAACATGTGTCTTTCATGGCAATGTGTAGATTCAATTCAGGATAGAGCTGGTTTACATAAGGTATTCACTAGATAGCATTTAGGTATAAGTAATGTAGGATAGTCTAGTGACAGATAGAGTTTAGGACGTGAGCATAGTGTTGTTGCTTTGTGGTTAGGTATTCTAGGAGTGTCGGCGACAGCAGGCAGTCGCGTTGTTAAACTAGCCAGTATGAGATGTCAATTGGCTCAGCTGGTTGAGAATAGTGTAGTGGGATGATATTTGGAGAGATTGGGGATGGTTGGGGGATGGGGAAAAAGTCCAGGGATGGGATCTTCCAGTGGGGTGTCTACTGGGGTTCTGCACTGTGCCTTTGGTCTTTCCTTTTCTTACCCTAATTCAGACCGATGTGATGAGCTCTCTGCCTTATGACAGAGTTTAGTCCACTGTTAAATATCTGAGTGCAGCCGTCGGCCTGCACTCATATAATAGGGGTCAGTGTCGGGTTGCTCTCACCAGGTGTGTTCTCTCTTTCACAGGTTCCACTCAGGTTATGCATGAAGAAAACAAGCTGAAACATCACTGTTTAAGTTTATGGCTATTTCAGTGAAGGAAGTTATATTCAGCAGCTTTTGCACAGGGCCCATAAGCAAAAGGGTCAGAAGGAACATGGCTCTGTTGAGCAGAAACAGATGATTATCTAGGAGTGATTCCTTAGTGATAGGGTTCCCCAAAGTTGGGTGAGGTATTTTCCATACCACATGTAAAAAGAAAACTAGTGATTACAGAAGGAACAGGAACAACGAACATAGTGTTTTTATCAGTTATTAGATTCCTGTGGAACTGTAATCGGTAACTTTGTAATCGTGAGGACTCTAGAACATATAGAAATGCACCATTTTGTTTCAAGTGACAGTGAGCTGTATTTCACGTTACAAGGATTGTTAACTCTCAGAACTGTAGGGACATTTAGTAACACTGTGTGTGATCGATTCAGGATCAGTATTGGACTATATCCGTGATTGGTGACCAGGTATCTGGATGATCAAAGAGCTACTGGAGGAAGTCAACATCTGGCAGGAGGAACACATCGTTTGATGAGGTCATTGTGTGCTGAGCTATGATGATGTTGTGTGGCCATTACCGGGATGATCTGACTGTGCTCCTGAGCTGTTCGGTCTGATTCTGCAGACACACTAGAGTATATGACATACATTCTACACATACACTTCTCACATACATACACTTTTCTTCATTAAATTAATTTGTTATTAATTTTAGAAGCTAGAGTTGTGTAGTATGTTGTTTTGGGGAAGAATGAGAAGGGGCATGGTCCAGTGGTGTGAGAGAGAGAGAGAGAGAGAGAGAGAGAGAGAGAAAGAGGGATCCAGTGACCGACGGAGTGTTGTGGACGGAATCTAGTGGATTCTCCAGAATAATGATATGGGGTTAAAAAGAATGTGAGTGTTGATTCCCCTCACCCCAGGGACGACATTAAAAATAATTTCACGACAAAGACTTTATTCTCTTAGATAAGAGACCATTCCCATATAAAGCTCTAGAACTAAGAACGCGGTTCTCTTATAGATTACTAAAATATAATCGAAATAGTTATAATAATTCTAATAATTCATCGTTTTTCTAACAGCCAGCCATAGTTTATTATACAAGAATTATGGACAGCAGAAACCATTTACAACCCAATAAGACAACATACACGGAAAGCGCAGTATTATGGGATGCCACAGGATGAATTTCACTAAACCCTTCTAGAAAGGAGTCAATCGATTTATATTCACTCGAAGAGTTAGATTCCAAGTGAATTCCGAATACATTCTACGTCTTGAAAGCTATAGGATCTGAAAAATTCCAGGAGAATGAGTTTAACGAAATAATGATAAACCTGTAGTCATTTTCTTATCCGGCCTTACTAACTGTTCGCTTGACCTATAAAGGCAGAAATAACATGGCAACTCCCTCATTTCTTCTTTCGTTCACGGGGAAGGAATATCGATCGAGTCGACCTCCTATTATGATAGAGTAGATGCTAAACTTATAAACAAATATAGCTCCTGTGGAAACATGTTAATCCTCGCAAGTAATGAACTACACAGTTTCCTTCTTTCACTCTACAGCTGGAGGCAAATAACAATGGTTGCCAGACTTCCATCTGCACACATGACGTCACGCATAATCAGCTCCGTCCAGTGCAGTGAAAAGGGATAGCACGGAGATTCCCGATAGTCAACAATTCTAGCGGTGGTGACAATGGAGGGGAGCGAGATGCCTGTCAGAGTGATGGTGGACAGGAAATAACAACAGCCTGAACGCTTTATTTTTAGAATCACACAATGCTCTCGGTGCAAGAAGGTTGGCCACAGTAGAACATCGTGTCGCAGCAAGACACACATCTGCCGATTTGGCAGCAGACCGTGTCGCACTGGTTTTAACGTGTTTGTATGGGATCCGGTCGTTATGAAATCAATAGCAAAATAAAAGTTTACCAAGAAGTACAAGGTATGGCTAGTTAAAGGGGTTGTATAATCTCCCACACACAGACTGTAATTGTAATTATTGTAATGTGAATAAATGTGTCTCTCACCAGCAAAGTCTGTGTGTGATGATTTGTTTGTCGTCTATGTGCGTGTATATTTGTTTCTCAGTGTGTGTGTGTGTGTGTGTGTGTGTGTGTGTGTGTGTGTGTGTGTGTGTGTGTGTGTGTGTGTGTGTGTGTGTGTGTGTGTGTGATCGTTAAGTTTGTCTGTCTGCGATCCATCAACCTGGAGATTTTCAAATTTCCCAAATATATATACGACAGGAAAATACGACACTCTACTGCGCATGCGAAATTGGCAGGAAGTGACGACACGTTTCCTAATTTGGTCTTTCGTCCTTCAAAATTGTCCAGATTTTTCTTCCAGCCAGCCGCACGAAATGGAGGCCTGATTGGGTGCTTTTACAATTCAATTTGGGCTTGTTTCACTGAGTCTGTCTGACCAGTGTTGGACAATTTGGCCGTTTGATCATGTGAGATCTTGTTGACCATCGATGGACATCCTCTAGTGTTTGTGGGGATAATCAGCGAATTTTTCTTTGTTGTTTTGTTTTTGTTTACACAAGACGATTATTCTTTCTGGCAGAATGTACGTCTGCCTCGTGCGTGGTACATAGTATCATACATTACCCCATTGTATTATCTTAGATGTCTTTTGGGTTTTTGGTTTGTTTGGCTGTTGTTGTTGTTGTTGTTATTGTTGTTGTTGTTGTTTTTGTTGTTGTTGTGTTTGTTGTTGTAATGTTTGTTTTGTTCTGCCATTGGAAGACAGTACTGGCTGGCTTTGAAGGGAAATTGGGGACACGTGACAACATATTTAACGTGTGGGCAATTATACAATGAGCAGAGATTAGATGCTAGATTATAGACTGATCACAGACATGCGACTGCACAGAACATGAAGAGTGAGGGAGCACGATGAAAGAAAAATCATTCCCATTGCGCCCAGTACAGATTATAACTTCGCGGTCAGCAGTCAACATACCGAAGCGGCGTTGTAGCCGCGCAGGGAAAAAGAAGCAAGGTAAGCGTGGAGGTTTGAGGCGTTTTAGACTCAAGTGTCACCGACTATGACTCAGGAATATCCGTATTCTATATTGGAACTGTGCCAGTGTAAAACAACGGGGCTCTATTTTAGAAAACCTAGTTTACAGGAACGACATTGTAGCACTCCAGGAGACGAGAATGGACGATCAGCTACTCCAAATTGCTGGCTTCAAATGTTTCTACAACAGACGACATCTGGGAATGGCGATTCTCGTTCGCGACAGCATGGTGGCGTCAGAGCTAGACATGGCCAGTTGGGACAGTGACGATATACAAATACAGGCGTTGAGAGTTCATTCCAGTATACCATTCGTGGTGGTTAATGTTTATGCCCGCAATGCCAGTGTGGACGCCCAGAAGTGGCAGTGCTTAAGTGGCATATTAGGCCACGAGAGAAATGTTATTTTCTGTGGTGACTTCAACGCTAAAGGCAGATCATGGGGAAACACTTCCTCCAATACACAGGGGGAGGAGCTCGAGACTGCACTGGAAACCATCGACCTGGTTTGTATCAACAGTGGCTGTGTCACCAGGACAGCAAGCCGTCCGGGCGATGAGGACAGTGCTATTGATCTGGCGCTAGTTTCACCTTCACTCACTACAGTGTGTAGATGGGGTGTCCTAGGACACCATGGCAGCGACCACCTCCCTTGCAGCATATTGGTGGAGAAAGGCAGAACCAGGCAGCACAAGCTAAAGGTAAAGACTTTCCAGTATGACAGTACAGGGCAAGATGTGGTGAGTAAAATAAGACGTGACAAGCGCAGAACGTTTCAGGGCAGGAAAAAAAGCTGGGAGCAGCCACCGTGGTGGAGTTTCGAGGTGGAGAAGGCTTGGGTGGATAAGCGTATTGCTGTAAGGAGATGGCAAAATGCCAAGAAGAACAGAGCTGGTCATCCTAGTCCCTGCTTGCACTTAGAAAGAGAGATGCACACAAAAGTAAGCTACTTCAAAAAACTGGTCAAGGTTGTTAAAAGCGAAAAATGAGCAGAGGTGTGTCAAAGAGTAAGCACAGACAAGTCACTGAAATTGTTCTGGCGACTACATAAAAGCATGAGTGGTGTAGTCAAGAGTAAGAGCATTTCTAACTTCCAAGGTGCTGACCTCACCTGGCAGAGGACTGACGAGGACAAGGGCAAAGCCCTCTTTGAACGCTACCTTGAGCAAAGCAACCAGACAGACATGGGAGGCCGAAATCTGGCCAAGGAGGTCACTTCAGACAGATGCAAGGCCCAGAACACTTCGGATGAAGACACAGTGACAGTGAAAGAAATCAAGGCTGTGCTTCGACGATCAAAAAACAGTGCTCCAGGTCCTGATGGCATAAGATACGACGACATAAATAGGTGTACCGACAATGAGCTAGAGAAACTAGCAGACATGTACAACAACAGTATAGCGAGCGCTAGCATCAAGGAGGAATGGTTACACAGCTATCTGATTCCCTTGCCGAAGCCTGACAAAGACCACACAAAAATTCAGGGATATCGAATTATAACCATGCAGAATACAATAGGCAAGCTGCTGGAGAAGGTAATTGCCAGGAAAATATCAAGCCAACTAGAGAGGCAAGGTGTTTTCCCACCCACCCTGGGTGGGTACCGTCCAAAGAGAGAAACCTGGACCAATGCAGCAGTCTTTGCCCAGGATGTCTATGAAGGTTTCCACTCAGGCACTGAAACCGTTGCTGCAGCGATTGATCTTGAGGACGCATACAACACAGTACCACTGGATTTTTTAATGTTTCAGCTTCTCGAACTAAACGTAAGTCCATTCCTCCTTAGTTGGATCGCTGCAGCCCTCTTCCAACGGAAAGTAGTTTTTAGATGTGGCAGTTGGACTTCGGAACCAACAACAATATATCCTGGCCTACCACAGGGATCACCATTATCTCCGGTACTGTTCAACACCTACACAGTGAGAATCACCAGTGAGCAGATCACTGGACCTGGCAGGACATTGTCATATGCCGATGATGTTTTAGTGTATCGTCAGGGGAAGGATAGAGAGGAGGTTGCTGTGGAACTACAAACCGAACTCAATCGCATAAGTACTTGGTGTGATGAAGCTGGGGCAATGGTCAACCCAACAAAGGCAACAGTGACTTGGTTCTCGTTGAATAATCATATTGTCAACACTCCAACACCAACTGTAATGGTGTGTTCAAAGACGGTGGAAAGAACGCAGGCAATGAATTACCTGGGGATACGGTTTGATCGAAGCCTTGCTTATAATGTGCACATAGACCAGGTGATAACAAAGGCCAAGCGGGGTTTGGCAGCGATGCGGGTGATGGCGGCAGCAAACTGTGAGCAGCGCCATCTATGTCTTCTGTACGAGGGGTTGGTCATGTCTGTTTTGGAGTATGCAATGGCAATCCTGACTCTCAGCCATAAGCAGATAGAAAGGATGGAAAGGATACAGAATGAAGCTATGCGCATTATTCTTGGATGTACAAGAGATACAGCATGCAGGGCGATGCGCTACCTTCTTGGTTTTCCAGCCATTGAAGAGAGAATACAAGGTTGCAGGGCACGCGCCTACCTCAGAATTAACGCAAACACACAACATCCACTGCATAGTGAAATTAGGAAGGTGAAGGGCAGCAGGTTAAAAAGAGGACGGTCGTGGATGGGTCAAGCCGAAGACATTCTTCAACAGGTGTGTTCACTTGAGGACTTAGAACCTGGCGAGGAGTGGGTGCAAGTGCCAACAGACTTCTGCACATCCTTTTCAGTTTGCATCCAACTAGATAGAAAATGCAGACATGAAAATCCGGCTGCTGTTGAGGCTGAAGAACAAGCGTTGATTTTCGAGAATTCGCTAGACGGTGACGCGGTCATCTACACAGATGGGTCGGTCGTCCGACATGTGAGAAGCTCATGGGCCTTTACAGCTCGGGCCGGAGGGAGAATTGTGAAGGAGGACTCTGGTGCTTTCACTGAAACCACAAGTAGCCTGACCATGGAAGTCATGGCAGTAAGTAAAGCAATAACATGGCTCGAGACACAGACATTCACTAGGGCTTGTTTCCTTAGCGACTCAATGAACATAATCAAGAGGATAGAGGAGGGGTCGATCCGAAGAGAATGGTTGCTGCCTTTGGAGCGGTCTCGACTGGCAAAGATTAGTTTCATCTTCGTGCCAGGGCATGCGGGAGTACAAGGAAATGAGCGGGCTGACAAGCTCGCAGGTGAGGCTACTGTGGAGGGCGGACGCGCCATGGACCAGGCCGACATTCTGAATGCTCTACGAGAAGTAAGACTTTTGCGAGAACCAAGTGATGACTGTGAATCTACAACAATGGCCAGACTGCGAGAGCAGCAAATTAAAAGAGGTGTGGCCAAACAAGAACACTACGCAGGAAGCCAAAGAAGATTTATAAACCAACACAGAACTGGCGTCATTAGCCGCTACACGTTGCGGGATTTGCTGAGGAGGGGATCCGAGCACTTATTGACTGAATGGTTCGATGTGCAATGAGGATGATCTGTCGACTAACTAACTAACTAACTAACAGATTATAACAACACTCTACGCCCATCTGCCATGATTCTACTTAGGCAGTTCGGTTCGTAGTCAATCGGTAACACCGATGGCAACTAGATGGCCACTATATTCAGCGGGCTGGTACTCAGCCATGATTGTCGACATTCAACAAATGACTGCAGAACTCATGAGTACCAGCTCAACGCGGATTTATTAATCAACATCTCATACCAGTTGTTACCGCTGACCATGACGAGACTCCACACCATGTGTGTCACTGCAAGTACGTCTTACACCGATGGCAGTCCGAGGTTCAGTCGACTGTTCGTATACCAACACTGGCGTCATTGTTACTGCGATTCTATTAACGTAATCGTTGGTGAGTAGATTTATTAGTAACTGAAATGGCAAACTTACGTTAACGCTGGATCACAAAACAAACACACTGTTTCTTCAATAGAATATTGTCCGTAAATATCGGCCCGGGGTCAACTAGAGTTAATCGTTCAGCCAGTTGATACGTCGTCCTTAGAACAAAGGTCGATGATGTTTCAACATTGTGGACAACATTGTACTTGTTCTCGTCGGCTCTAATAAATGTTAGTTGATGACAGTAGATGTCAGTTAGTTGTTTCTAGCCGATGTTGTCAGTTCGCTGTCCCAGCGCTTAATGAATTATTTCTGTATTCACGCCGCTAACTATCGTAGGCCGGTCTCTCTGGCTGTGTGGTTACAACACTTTCTCTCTGTAATCCCGTTTATCACGCAGAGTCTCGTAGCGGAGCGAGAGCTGAGGCGGTTCGACCCCCGCTCGTGACTTGCGGGATACTGAACCGGCCGCTCAGAAAGCAATGGCAAACTACTGAGCGTAATCTTGCCAAGAGATCAACATACAGCTGAAAGATGCTGGTGTTGACAGCTAAGTCCTGTAAAGGATATGCTAAAAAAAAAAAAAAAAAAAAAAAAAAAAAAAAAAAAAAAACTATCGTAGCTGTCACGTGTATGCTTGAGTTGTTTTCGTGTTTACCTTATCTGTCATCGTCCAGTCCGGGGTGTGTTAACCCCTGTCTTACTGGTTAATGTCGTTCACCCGCGACTATTCCATTTTACTCCTGACCAATAACTTTATAAACATGACACCAACTAAAGGCATCCCTTACAACAGTGGTTCTCAACCGGTGGGGAATATTCCCCCTCAGGGGGGAATTTTGGGGTTTCCAGGGGGGGGGGGGAATGGAGATTATTTCATGATCATGTTAATACAAGAACCGATTACTTGATCTTGTTTTTCCCTTCATACTTTACGGTTCTGTACGTCTCACCCTTCTAAAATTCATTTTATAAAGTAAGTAGACCCACAAATCACGTTTTATGTGGACGTCTAGACTTGTTTTGGTATGTGCTTCCATTATTACGTATACTGTGTAGGGGCGGGAGGGGAGATTTTTAGGTAGGAAATATGAAGGGCGGGGGAATGACGTTCTGAAAATATGATGAAGGGGGGCACGGGCCAAATTTTTAGGTAGGAAATACGAAAGGGGGGGGGGGATGACGTTCTGAAAATATTCTGACGGGGGCACGGGCCAAAAAAGGCTGAGAACCACTGCCTTACAACAACACGTGACAAAACCAATCTGGGATGAAGCAGACGGAACAGCAAAAAAGCATGCATATTGTTCTACATTACATTGGCACCTTGCTGTCTTGACAGACGATAGTTTGTGCTTTAAAAAGGCATAATAACTTTTACTTATGGCGGTAGCGCATGTGACTGATAAGGACAAATTGCGCTGTAAATGTCCGTTCACAGTGGGTGCATGTGAACATGTGGTCATTTCCACCATCATGCACCATCTTACGTCTCATACGCTCGGTGTGCGACTTATCTGCAATAATTTTCGCCTTTGTCTTTATTCCATTTCTGATGTTTGCCCTCCATGCAACACGTTCAGCGGCGACTTGCTCCCAATGTGCATTATCAATGCCTGTATCAATCATGTCCCGCTTACACACATCTTTGTATCGTACTAGAGGCCGACCCTGAGATCTCCTACCCATCTGTAATTCACCAAAAAAGATGTCCTTTGGTATTCTACCATCATCCATCCTCCTAAGATGTCCTAGCCATCTAAGTCTACGAAGACTGAGCATGGAATAAACCGTCACACAACCTGATCTTTCCAATACTTCAGTATTTGTGATTTTGTCTTGCCACTTAATACCAAGAATTCTTCGCAGACACCGCATATGAAAGCTGTTTAAACGTTTCTCTTGGTGTGAGTAAGTTGTCCAGGTTTCACTGCCATAAAGAAGAGTACTTAGGACACAGGCTTTATAGACAAGGACTTTTGTTTTGGCAGTAAGCTTCCTATTCTCCCACACTCTTTTTCTTAACCTGTTCATTGTTGTTGCTGCCTTACCAATCCGGATGTTGATTTCTAGATCTAGGGATAATTTGCTATTTACCACTGATCCTAGATATGTAAAATGGTCTACCATCTCTAGTTCGGCGTCGTCAATAAAGATTGATGGTACCCCATGTGCACCTTGTGACATAATCTGTGTCTTCTTTTTGCTAATTGGTAAACCAAATTCAGAACAAGCATTGGAGAATGCAGATAGTAGACATTGCAATTCTTCCTCAGAGTGGGTAGTAACTGCAGCATCATCTGCGAAAAGCAACTCTCTGATCAGTACCCTCCTAATTTTGGTCTTGGCCTTCAATCTCTGAGCATTGTAGAGGCCGCCATCTGAGCGTGAGTGAATGTATATACCACCATCCTGATCACGAAAGGCATATTTCAGTAGAAATGGAAAGTATATTCCAAAGAGGGTGGGAGCTAGTACACAACCTTGCTTAACTCCACTCTTAATTTCAAACTCTTCAGAAGTTGCACCATCAAACTTGATTATACCCTTCATACCTGTGTTGAACGATTCCACAATGGACAGAAGAGTTGGTGGGCAGCCAATCTTCTTTAGTGCCTTGAACAGACCCTCACGACTGACCAATTCAAATGCCTTTGTGAGGTCGATGAAGGCAATAAACAGTGGTTGATTCTGTTCACGGCATTTTTCTTGCATTTGGTGCAATGAGAATATCATATCAATGGCAAATACTTTCCCAACAATACACAGAAGTGAGATACCCCTATAGGTGTTGCAGTCGCTCCGATCGCCCTAGTTCTTGTACAGTGTTATGATGCTTGAATCTTTGAAATCCTGTGGGACTTGTCCTTCTCGCCAGCATAGCTCTATTAGCTGGTGGATCTGTAGAGTGAGTGTGTCTTGCCCACTCCTGATAACCTCTATTGGAATCCCATCCTTACCTGGAGCCTTGCCAAATGCAAGTTCATTTATAGCACACTTAACTTCTGTTATAGTGGGAAGTGTGTCCAGGTGGTCAAGAGTTGGTAGAGCCTCTATGGCGTTGAGGGCATCATCCGCTAGTTTGGTCTCACTTGAGTAAAGCTCCAAATAGTGCTCTATCCCTCTGTCCATCTGCTGTTTCTTATCAGTGATGATTTCTCCAGTCAAGGTTTTCAATGGTGCACTTCTTTTGATCACTAGACCACAGGCTTTCTTTATTCCTTCATACATGCTTCTTATGTTTCCCTTATCACTTGCGATTTGAATGGACTCACATAACTTGATCCAATAATCATTTGCACACTGCCTGGCAGCCTTTTGCACATCCTTCCTAGCTTGCCTTAGCTCACTCAGAATGTTACGCGTTGGTCTTTCCTTGTTTCTTAAGAGAGCTATCTTCTTCTTATCAATCAAGGGCTGCAGAGTCTCGCTGTTTGCCGCAAACCAGTCCTTCCTCTTATGATCCACAGTGCCGTACACCCCTATGACAGTTTTATAAAGAGTTTCCTTAAGTTGACCCCACTTTTCATTTACTGTACAATATTCTGGTGTATCAGTGAAAGCGTCTTCAAGTTGCTGTTGAAACTGAAAGCACTTTTCAGGATCGTGAGTGTTAATAATATTAATCCTGGGGCTAGATTTGTGTTTAGCTGTGTAGATTCTCTTTGGTCTCAGTCTAACCCTTGCAACAACCAAAGAGTGATCCGTATCACAGTCAGCACTGTGGTAACTTCGAGTCAATGATATATGGTTCAGATATTGTCTCCGTGTGATGATGAAGTCCAGCTGGTGCCAATGGCCGGATCTTGGATGTTTCCATGTGACCTTATAATCCCTTTTGTTTTAAAAAGGGAGTTTGTAATACATAGGTCATTACTGGTGCAATGCTCCAGCAGCCTTTGCCCATTTTCATTCATGCGACCGATGTTGTATTTTTCAAGGCACACTGGCCATGAACTCGAGTCCTTGCCCACACGAGCATTGAAATCACCAAGCATATAAATGTAGGCAGATTTTGGAACTGCCTTGATCACGGAGTCTAACTCCTCATAGAACGAATCCTTCACATCAGCAGAGGAATCGAGTGTCGGTGCATATACAGTAATAATGGTGGCAAAACCACAAGAGTTTGCAAAGCGCAGTGATAATAGTCTTTCATTTCCTCCTGCTGGAATTTCAATCATTCCCAATAGCGAATTCTTCACTGTAAAGCCCACACCGTTTTGCCTTTTTTTCTGCCTGCCCTCTACCCTTCCAAAAAAGGTGTAATTGTTTTCCCTGAGTGATCCTTCCTCAGCGAGGCGAGTCTCCTGCAGGCCAACAATATCAATGTTGAGACGATTGAGTTCGGCATCAATCACAGCCGGTTTTCTCACATCGTCAATATTGGTCAAGTCAGTGGAAAATCCTGGACACATGGTTCTCACGTTCCAGGTTGCAAGCCGTAGATTGAGGTTTCGTTTTTTATTTGTACCTGGTGCATTGGTTTTTACAGCCTGCGATCCAGATTTTGTCCTAGCCCCAAGCACCCATTGAAGCAAGAAGGCTGTGGCGGATCAGCACCCAATTGGCCGGGGGCTGCCCAGCTTGAGGCGGGCGATAGCTGATCAGTGACACCTGTAGGTGTCTCCCACCGTCAGAGGCAACGCGTGGCGTCCCATGTCTACGCCAATTGACAGGGACTTATAACCCGTAACAGTTGCCTCTCGCTTTGATTCCGAGACCAGTTAAGACCAGGGATGGAGTTATTGCCTCTCCATAGCACAAAGCCTGGGCTAAAATATAGAGATCATGTGTTGCCCATGCAGCATGATCCCTCTCTCGGCCTGCCTAGTTCACTCCAGAGGAAAGGTAACACTCCTACATCTGCAACAAGACAAGCTGCAGAAGCTGCCGGATCATCAGAGCAATGCTCTAACTGTCCGCCTGTCGGAGCTTCGATCCTAGACCAGCCGCCAACCAAGGCTTAGGGCCTGGTCTGCCCTGCCATAACATTTTGTCTTTAGCTTGCATTTCCTCGCATCAGGGTAAGGCTTGTACCCTCCCAATTGCGCTCTTCCGCCCGAAGCCGTTAGCACAATGTGGGGTGTCGGGTTTGGTAAGCGCCGCCCAACGTTCGGCGCTAACAGAAAGCAGGTAGTACCGTCTACTATTATACGGTAGCTCAGTCATATCTGACTAAGACCTGACTAAGAGTTACCTGTGCATATTACCTGTGGCAAAAATAAGGTGTGGCAAAATAAGGTTTGGAACTTGGACAAGTAATATATTAGTTAGATTGTTAGTTAATGTGTTAATTAGTTAGTTAGTTAGTTAGATAGTTAGTTAGTTAGTTAGTTAGCTAGCTAGTTAGTAAGTTAGTTAGTTAGTTAGTTACTTAGTAGTAAGATGGTTAGTTAGTTAGTTAGTTAAATAGTTAGATAGTTAGTTTGTTACTAAAATAGACAGTTCGTTAGTTAGTTAGTAAGATGGTTGGTTAGTTAGTTAATTAGTTACTTAGTTAGCTAGTTAGTTAGATAGTTAGTTAGATAGTTAGATAGTTAGTAAGATAGTTACTTAATTAGTAAGATAATGAAGAAGTTAGTAACATAGTTAGTTAGCTGGTTGGTTGGTTGGTTGGTTGGTTGGTTGGTTGGTTGGTTGGTTGGTTAGTTAGTTAGTCGTCATGTTATACCAACTGCACATGTAATTACTGAATATTAAACTGGACTGCTTGTGAGGACAAATAAAATTAGAGAGAAAGAAATTATGTGGCCATGAACAAATACGTGTTTGGCTGAAGAAGATCATTGTGTGCGTGTAATTGGGTGGGGGAAAAGGGTGCCGGAGTTGAGGAAGACCACACAGTGCATGCTGTGAACATATGATAGATAATGTACACATAACCTCAACAGGGTTAGGATTGCTGTCTTATGATAGAGAAACATAGCCACAGACTGGTGCGTATGCCTATTTCTGCTCCAGAAAATGCCCTAGATCATACTAATAATGATGATTTTGGGGTTTGGTAAAATATCACTGTAACTGCATACGGTATCTTCAGACGTGCTCAGTCTCCTGTCATAGATAACACTAGGAGCCTGCCAGAACAGTGAATAATTTCGTGTCGGCTAGGGTCACACTGTATGCAGATGTGGCGAAACGCTTTAGCAACACAAGAACTTATGTCTCATTCCTCACAGAAACTAAAAAGGAATGAAAAGAGAGAAGAATCCATGTATCTCTCAATCCATGAGACAAGGATAAAAACGCAAGAGGAAGGGAACAAGTGAAAAAATAGTTTCACCGCCCTCAGCGAGCCATCATTTTTATGACGTAAAATTAATCCTCAATATTTAGCATACCATCAGCTTATCATACCACCTTGAATCATCATCATCATCATCATCATCATCATCATCATCATCATCATCATCATCATCATCATCATCATCATCATCATCATCATCATCATCATCATCATCATCATCATCTCATCATCATCATCATCATCATCATCATCATCATCATCATCATCATCATCATCATCATCATCATCATCATCATCATCATCATCATCATCATCATCATCATCATCTAATATGCGTGTGCATGAATATTAACATCGTGTTAAGGAAATAAACCCAGTGGTTGTATTTTAAACTCAGTTCACCAATATTAATCCTAATTGTATGTAAAATCAAATCAAATCAAATCAACTTGATTAGGGTCACAAATTGGGCGCGCAGGCCCGTCTTACATTCGGCCCTTCCAATCACTCGTCTTTCGTTCATCAAGAGCATTATGCATTTACATAGGAAGAAAAATAAACATTGCGAAATGAATGTTGTAAACATAAACAAGGCAAATTACCATGTTATGAGGCCCATCTCCCACGTACCCATACATCACCCCACCCACACACACCCCCACCTACCCACACACACACGCACACCAAGGGACACATACATACCCCACCAACCGACCCATCCCCCTCCCGCACATCCCCCACCCACACTCCCCTCACCTGTTCCCCCAACCAAAACACACTCGCCACCCACAAACATTCCCCCACCAACCCACATATCCCACGCCCACCCACATACACATCCTAACCCACACATCCTCTCCCCATCCACACCTCAAACCACCCATCCCCCAGCCACATCTCCATTGACCACATATTTCCCACCCACGCAAACAATCCCCCTCCAACCACACACACACATCTCCCTAACTACCCATACATCCCCAATCCACTCACACACACACCCCACCACCCACACATACATCCTCCACCCACCCATACATGCCTTAACCCAATCCCCCACTACACAATCCCCCACCCGCACATCACATACATCCCCTATCACGCAATATTCCCAACCCACGCACCGCACACACACATATCCCTCACCAACCCATCCCAGACCCACATACCACCACACATCCCCACCTACACACCACACACATATCCCCCACCCATATACCACACAATATTCCCACCCACACCCACACAGATACCCTTACCCATCTACCCCACATAACCCCACCCACACACCACAAAAACCCCCCACCCACACACACATACCTCACCCACACAATATCCCCAACCAACACACCACACACCTCTCCCCACCCACACACGCATTCCCTACCCGTCCACCAACACACACTCACTCACGCACACATCCTCCACTACGCACCCACACACCCCCACCCACCCACCCCCAACCAAACATCTCTCGATCACAATACCCCTACCCACACTTATCCTCCACCCACTCACGCATCCCACCCCGACATATGCACATCCCTCACCCACCTACACATCCCTAAGCCACTAACACACCCCACCCACACATTCCCAATCCACAAACACATCTCCCACGCACACACGCCCACATACTTCCCCCAACCACCACACATCACCTACTCACCCACACATATACCCCACACATTCCCCGCACCCATCACACACATCCCGCACACCATACACTATCCCCCACCCACACACATATCTTCACCCATACCACCACACCCCCCCCCCCCACCCACACACCATGCACACATCCCCCACCAACACACCACACACATATCTCAAACCCACACACCATACACTTCTCCCCACTCGCCCTTGCATCCCCAATCTACCCAACACAATCCCCTACCCACACAACCCGGCCACCCACACATCCTCTCCCCATCCACACCTCAAACCACCCATCCCCCAGCCACATCTCCATTGACCACATATTTCCCACCCACGCACACAATCCCCAGTCCAACCACACACACACATCTCCCTAACTACCCATACATCCCCAATCCACTCACACACACACCCCACCACCCACACATACATCCTCCACCCACCCATACATGCCTTAACCCAATCCCCCACTACACAATTCCCCCACCCGCACATCACATACATCCCCTACCACGCAATATTCCCAACCCACGCACCGCACACACACATATCCCTCACCAAGCATTGAAACTAGTATGAACAAACTCCCACACTTTACTCACACACATACACTGACAATTGTCATGAGCAGTCTCATAAAAATGTTAAACATGGAGAAAAATGTGTACATAAAAAGTATGTGACGTAAACATAGTGATGCTCCCACACACAGAGATACACACAGAGAAGGCACATACACACACACACACACACACACATACACACACACACATTCACTCTCATGCTCACTCATTCTGTCTCTCATTCACACTCACTGACTCTCTCACTCAAACTACAGTAATGTACATAAGTTTATTTTTTTTTTTTTTTTTTTTTTTTTTTTTTTAGCATATCCTTTACAGGACTTAGCTGTCAACACCAGCATCTTTCAGCTGTATGTTGATCTCTTGGCAAGATTACGCTCAGTAGTTTGCCATTGCTTTCTGAGCGGCCGGCTCACATACCCCGTAAGTTACCGATGAGTTTCGAACCACTGCTGATTTGAACCGTCATCACGTTACCTGACGAGAGTATACGAGATTACGGAGAAAAGTCATAACCTCTAAGCCACGAAGCCGGCATAAGTTTATATTACACATGATAAAATCAAATGGTATTTAACTTGTATATATGACAGATATGAATACACAAACATACGGATTAGCGTGTTACATAACATGCGTGTTACATGACATGCATCTGCTCAGCTCTCTCTCTCTCTCTCTCTCTCTCTCTCTCTCTCTCTCTCTCTGTGTATTCTTTCATATACACACACTCACACGCATGAGCGCGCTCACACACACACACACTAACACATCAACTCTCGCACTGTCTCACTCTCACACACAATCCTTCACACACACACTCACTCTCTCAATCACACTCTCTCACACATACACATACGCATGGACGCATGCACGCACGCACGCACACACTCCCTCACTCACTCTCACACATACACGTACGAATGCATGCACTGACACATTCCCCTACCATTTCTCGCTCAATCACTCTCTCCACACACACGCACGCACACACACACATTCACTCTCTCACTCTCTCTGACACCCACTCTCTCTCTCTCTCTCTCTCTCTCTCTCTCTCTCTCTCTCTCTCTCTCTCTCTCTCTCTCTCTCTCTCTCGCTCCCACACGCACTCACATATATAGTGAACAATTATAGTTAAACAATTATAATGAACGATTATAATGAACAATTATACTGAACAATTATACCAGTAAATGAATTATGGTGGCATATAGTCGGTATGGATTAAGTATTGAAAGAGTTTTCGGTTAAATGTGTAGGGACTCATTGGAGTTTTCAGATCTGGAGGCAGATCATTCCATAAGTGAGCACCAGAATAGGCGAAACATGTTTTGTATAGGTCCAATCTAGGCTTTGAGACATGTAACAAATTTAGGCACTTGCTCTTCATTGCATTAGATTGAATCAGCGGCAGAAGATACTCTGGGGTATTTTGAGATATAATTTTGTTCACTAATTTGGCTTTGTTGAAAAGGAAGCGCTTTTGAAGTGGTAGAAGTCTTAGATGACTGTACAAATTATTACTTTCAACGTGCTTTATGTCAGAAACCAGACGAATAGCACGGTTTTGTAGAGAACATAGTCGTTTTAAATTAGATTTAGGGAAACCATCCCAAACTGTGGAACAGTAATCGAGATGTGATTGGATATAGCATGTATAGAATATTTTTCGTGTGCTTTCGTCCAGGAAGTGCTGAATTTTAGCAAGTTGGTAAACTTTTTGTGCTATTTTCTTGGTAAGAACGTGAACATGAGAGCTCCAGCTCAAATGGCTGTCAATTAAAAGACCTAGTGTTTTATGTTCATTCACATTAACTATAGGTAACGTGCCCATGCGGAGTTCGAGTGGTGATCCAGTTATGGCTAGTGTCTGTAGTTTTTGTCTGGTCGTTATTAGCATGGATTTGGTTTTGTCGATGTTAATTTGCATGCGGTTTTCATTGCTCCATCTAGTAAGATTATCGAGTTCCTTTTGTAAAGAATTCTCTAATTCACTACTGTTTTCTTGACTAGTATATATAGTACAGTCGACTACAAATAGATCACAAGTTGTATTGATATATAAAGGAAGATCATTAATATAAACTGCAAAAAGCAGCGGACCTAGTATTGAGCCCTGAGGCACACCAATATTCAGCTGTGTGGGTCTTGATAGACAGTTGTTGAAGGACACGTCACATTCCATGGCTCCTGATTTCTTCGGGACTGCAATAAATATATAATTCAATAATTCAGGGGGTATATTTTCAGTATTACATATAGTGTTCAGCATTCTGGTGACCTGACCTATTCATATTCTTCTAATGGCGTTGATCATTTCTGTTGTGATCCTGTCTGCACCCGATGTCTGGCCAGTATTAATGTGTTTAAGAGCACTGTAATCGTCAAAACGGATGGTCCTTCATTATTGTTCAACATAGCATACTGTTCCTCTCGTGTATCGTTATAAAGATCTTTCACATAATCAGACCATGCACGTAAAATCTGATCTTTTTCTATTATGATTTTGCCATCTTTGGTTTTTAGGCAACCCGTTGATGTGCCGAAGTGTACTCAATAAAATCAAAACAAAACATAAATCTCTGTTTATGCTAATCAATTTTTCTGTTAATGTTTTCGTATATGGCATTGTTTGTGCCTTTGCAGTCTACAAATCCACACCGATCGTCTCTGTTTTCTGATGTTATTTTATTTCTTAGTGTTTTTATAATAATTACCATTAATATTTTTTTCACATGAGTCGCTGAACTAACTGTGGGGTGTTCTACGCAATCCGTTGCACCAGATTTCTTTGGTAGTGCTATGACAAAACATTTTAAGAGATGATTAGATTTGTACCCACTGTTAGAAATATCATTCAACAGTGTTGTTATCACTTCCATACCAAGTTCACCCAAAGCTTTTATTTCTTAGACAGTTATATTGTCTGTCATAAATTGACTTACGTAGCTCCCGGGCGGGCAACCACTCAGTGAAATGTCATTTTTTTCCTACTGCTTTTTAGTTCTGGGTTCAGTTTGAGATCCCTTAACTCTGTCAGAAGTGACTAATTACCACACCAGATCCCAGAGAGAAAACGCGAGACAAATGTCTCTTCTTCTTCTTCTTCTTCTTCTTCTTCTTCTTCTTCTGTTTCTTCTTCTTCTTCTTCTTCTTCTTCTTCTTCTTCTTCTTCTTCTTCTTCTTCTTCTTCTTCTTCTTCTTCTTCTTCTTCTTCTTCTTCTTCTTCTTCTTCTTCTTCTTCTTCTTCTTCTTCTGTTTCTTCTTCTTCTTCTTCTTCTTCTTCTTCTTCTTCTTCTTCTTCTTCTTCTTCTTCTTCTTCTTCTTCTTCTTCTTCTTCTTCTTCTTCTTCTTCTTCTTCTTCTTCTTCTTCTTCTTCTTCTTCTTCTTCTTCTTCTTCTTCTTCTTCTTCTTCTTCTTCTTCTTCTTCTTCTTCTTCTTCTTCTTCTTCTTCTTCTTCTTCTTCTTCTTCTTCTTCTTCTTCTTCTTCTTCTTCTTCTTCTTCTTCTTCTTCTTCTTCTTCTTCTGTTTCTTCTTCTCCTCCTCTTCTTCTTCTTCTTCTTCTTCTTCTTCTTCTTCTTCTTCTTCTTCTTCTTCTTCTTCTTCTTCTTCTTCTTCTTCTTCTTCTTCTTCTTCTTCTTCTTCTTCTTCTTCTTCTTCTTCTTCTTCTTTTTCTTCTTCTTCTTCTTCTTCTTCTTCTTCTTCTTCTTCTTCTTCTTCTTCTTCTTCTTCTTCTTCTTCTTCTTCTTCTTCTTCTTCTTCTTCTTCTTCTTCTTCTTCTTCTTCTTCTTCTTCTTCTTCTTCTTCTTCTTCTTCTCCTCCTCCTCCTCTTCTTCTTCTTCTTCTTCTTCTTCTTCTTCTTCTTCTTCTTCTTCTTCTTCTTCTTCTTCTTCTTCTTCTTCTTCTTCTTCTTCTTCTTCTTCTTCTTCTTCTTCTTCTTCTTCTTCTTCTCCTCCTCCTCCTCCTCTTCTTCTTCTTCTTCTTCTTCTTCTTCTTCTTCTTCTTCTTCTTCTTCTTCTTCTTCTTCTTCTTCTTCTTCTTCTTCTTCTTCTTCAGCGTTCCGAGCCATTGAGGTTCTTTGCTGCAGATACAATCCGTCTCCATTCGTCTCTCTGGTTGACCTTCTCAACGTTCCGAGGTTGTTGTCCAAATAAGTCAGTCCGAATTCGAGGCTTATGTATCCGTTTCGAAACAACATAATGTTTACAAAAGTGGGGATGTTAACCCCACGCTTCAACCCCCAACCTGGAGGACCAGGGTGTTTCTCTTTGTCTGTTCTCTACCCATTGACCTGTCCGGCTTGGGAGGCCCTGCTGGTAGCTACGCTACCGCCAGCATAGCTCTCAGGGTCATTGAGAAACTCAAGCTCCCCCATCACGACAAGGTGGAAACACCATCAGGGTGGTCCTTCATATTGACAGTAATCAGTTGTTTCTGATCTACAATCAACATATAACCCCTTCATATATTATTAATTATTTCTATTTGTTCATTATTATGTTGTCTTCGTTTGTTTTCAAACAGCTACTTGCTGTATGATTTCTAATGCCTGATAATTCGGTATCTTTCTGTACATAGATTTTGGGTCACATACCTTTTCTTCAATAACCTTGCACTGACTGTTTAGCCAGACTTCTTTCGCTACATTAAATTTTCGTACAATTTCTTTGTGTTTTCTCTTAGTGATTCTCTCAGTGAGACAGTACACTAATCAATTACCATCTGCATCACACATGAACATCCATCATATCGTCGATTTTATTATCAAATAAGAGGAATGAAAAATGTTACATACATACGAGAGTAAGTCAATGAGTAAGTCACAAATGGCAGTAAAATATAACTAAATATGAAAACAACTTGAAGCCAGTTTATTTGTATACATACATTGTCCCTTTATTTCTCAACAAAATTTCCACAAACATTGACGCACTTATCCCTTCGTTTTATCAGTACTCCAAAACCGGCTGCATAGAACTGCATGCTCTGTTTTCTAAACCACGTTTTCACTTCACATTCAACTTCGGTGTCATTCGCGAAATGTCAATTGATCATGCATTAGGCTGTATGCTGAACCATGTGAGCACCCTATTGCAGATGCTACAGAGTATCGTTACTCACCTGTCATCTCTAATCATCTCCTCCACCCGCTGCACGGATACTTCTGTTGTAATCTCAAAAGGACGACCTGATCGGATGTCATCGACAATTTTAGAACGTTCTTGCGAAAAATTTTCTAGCGAGCTATGCACAGCTTTACGGGACAAATATTTGTCAGCACAAACAGGAAACATTTCCTTATGAATGTCTTTTGCAGGCAGTCCTTTTGCCCACAGAAAACGCACAACAGCACGTTGCTATTTGGTTGTACACTCCGTAAGTGCAGTCGCCATTTTGTTTATGCATGAGACACCTAGCGCCACCCGACGAACGGGAATATAAAGTTCGATGTTGCTGTCACCTAATGACACCCATAGATAACACCAACTACATTTTCCTGCAACCCCACAGAACTGTGTGACTTACTTATTGACTCTTCCTCGTAATACTACGTTGTGTAAATTTAATTGAATGTACTGTGTATACAGTATCTAATTGCACGTGCATGGGCCATTACGAGTGCTTAGTGTGTGCATAAAATAATTAGTTGAGTTAAACTAAAACATGCATAGGAGAAGCACTACTGCTGGGCGTTGGGAGAATACGTGTATTGTCTTTTTGCATACTCTTGAGCACTCACTGGATGGCTGGTTGCCTCTTTAGCACTCACTGGATGGCTGGTTGCCTCTTTAGCAATCACTGGATGGCTGGTTGCCTCTTTAGCACTCACTGGATGGCTGGTTGCCTCTTTAGCAATCACTGGATGGCTGGTTGCCTCTTTAGCACTCACTGGATGGCTGGTTGCCTCTTTAGCAATCACTGGATGGCTGGTTGCCTCTTTAGCAATCACTGGATGGCTGGTTGCCTTTAGAGCACTCACTGGATGGCTGGCTGCCTCTTTAGCACTCACTGGATGGCTGGCTGCCTCTTTAGCAATCACTGGATGGCTGGTTGCCTTTAGAGCACTCACTTGATGGCTGGCTGCCTCTTTAGCGCTCACTGGAGGGCTGGCTCTCTCTCTCTTCAGTGTGTGTGTGTGTGTGTGTGAGTGGAATTTATCCCTAACATCACCTTGGCGGTAACGCGCTTGCCATCGTCAGCTCGATTTTCAATCCCTGCTGTTCCCGTCACTTATTCTAAAGGACTGAATCTTTTCAAGAGTGTCTTCAATTCTTCCGTTCCGTCGATGCGTGATAGCTGCTTGAAAGCATGGGGCACCGCTCAAATGGGAAATGAACACAATATGTTCTTGCCATTGCTCAAAAATGCATCCGCAAGAGTGACGATTTTTGATACAGTTAATTCTATCGGTGCATTAAGCTCGTATTGATTTCATCTAGTTTTGTGGCAGTTCGAAAATATCTCATTGAACGTTTCTCTGTACTTGGTGCTCATTGTATAGTACAGGAATATGTTCACGCTGGAGTTGACAGAACTGGAGACGAAAGCTATGGACCAGATAGCAAAGTATGAATTCTTATACGCTCCCACCAGAAGAAACTCTGGTTCACATACAGTCACCAGAGAGGTGATAGTCCCTGGAGTGTAGCAGACTATGAGAATAGCAGCTATCATCACCACAAGCTTCATTGTCTTCTTGTCCCGAATGGCTCTGGCTTCTGATTTTGAGCTATTTACTGACGCCGTGCTGTGCCAGTTAGACTGTTGCGCTAGCTTCATGGTTAAGAAAGCTGTCAATATTACGACAGCCACAAAAGATAGCATTCCGGATATTGAAGACAGCGTATAGACCAATCCTTCGGCTTTGTTTCTAAAACTTCTGTACACAAGCCCAATTAAAGTCTTGTTTCTTTCGGGGACAAATTTCCAGTCTAAATATGCAATACTGTATTCGGGCAAAAGTGTCAACAGATTCATGACAAAAATGAGGCACATGCAAATTGTAGTTTTCCTGAGAGACACGATCTGTTTGACTTTCAAAGGCAGAGCCACGCTGATGCATCTCTCAGCCGTGATGTAAACAGTTATCCAACTAGTGACTCGACAAAAACAAACGTGGAACCAGCCTCCTGTTAGATACTGAAGCTCCATGGGTACGAACGGAGCGCCGGCTGTCTCTAAATAAGGATTCAGGAACAGGTTGAACCACTCTGATGTCATCAGGCACACGAGATCAGACAAAGCCAGGGCAAAGAAGCTAATGTTGACAGTTGTTGTGAATTTTTGTTTGTAAAACACGATCATGTTCACGATGTTGCTGTAGATTCCGAACAGACCAATCAAAGCGCTAATAACTACATTGTTGACCAGGCGGAAAACGAAGCTCTCTTCTGCAGTGATGATGTCACCTCTTACTGGCAATCCTGTCTGGTTCATGGCTTGAACTCGGGAATAAACCTGCCACTGACTTGTCTCTGTTATTATTTACTGAACCGACAGCGAACGGTTGCGGGCTTCTTCGTGATGTCTGTGAAATAATCAAACAAAACAAACGAACAAACAAACAAACAAACAAACAAACTTTATTTTAAAAAGGTAACAAATTGGGCACGTAGGCCCGTCTTACATTCGGCCCTTTCAATCACTCATCTTTCATTCATCAAATGTGCATGTTACATTTACATAGGGGAAAAAACAACATTGTCAAATGAATTTTGTAAGCAATGGATATTACGCATGATACATTCACATGGGGAAAAAATAAACATTGTCAAATGAAAGTTGTAAACATAAATAGTGCATATTGCAATGTTGTGAGACACATCCCTCATCCATCCTCACATCCCACAGCCACCCACACATCCCGCAGCCACCCACGCATCCCCCACCCATCACACCTCCCTCACCCACCCACACATACCTCCACGCACTCACACAGACCCAGGCAAACATACATGTCGCCACCCACTGATCCCCCACCCACACACATTTCCCAACCAACATACATTTCCCCACTCACACACACATCCCCCCATCCCATAACCGACACGCACACACCCACCCTCATATTCTCCACCACCCATGCACACACCCGCAACCACCCAGCAATACACACATCACAAAACCAAACACTCATACCCCTGCCAACCCACACATCCCGCACCTATCCACACACACACATCCCGCATCCTCACAATTTTCCCCACCCACCCACACAAACATCAGCCAACCTACACCCATTCAGCCAACCAATATCAGCCACCTCTCAACTATACATCCCCCACCTTTACACACATCCCCACCCATAAACACATCTCCCCACCTGCCCACACATATCCCCCACCCATAAACACCCAAAAGCACACACCTCCTACCCACACACACCCCACCACCCACATATACCCACCCACACACATCTTCCCGCAAACACACACATCCGTGTGTTGCCGGGGCCCATACGGGGGAGCAAAGAATAGTAACACTGTTGCCTACCATGCACCTCGTAAGAGGCGACTAAGGAGGTTATGGTTCCGTCGCCCTGCTACTGAGTGAGTTCGTGGCGCGACACTGTGAGCTGTGAATTTCGCGTGGAATGCTTTTGCATCTGTCCGCGGTTGTTTTTCTCGTGAACTGCATATTCAGAACGATGACGTCCGGCTGTTGCTGGGTTGACTGGTTTGCCTTTTCGGTTCACGAGTGCATTTTTCAGGAGACTCATGGGAGTCGTCGCTGTAGCTACGGAGTTCGTGCTTTGTGCGGCGCTTTGGGTGGGTCGCCCTGCAGAAAGAGACCGAGCCATATGGGATAAAACCCCGGTCAATGAAATCTTTCTGGTCAATGAAATCTTTCTGGTGACTGCCGTTTTCATCGACGATGAACTGTATTTTTCGTGGAGGACTTTTATTTTGGCATTCTGGCGGCGGCATTATGCACAGTGTACCTGTGCGGGCTGTTGGCTTGCCGACACTCCTGTCTGTTCCATTGTTCACATGGGGCAGTGCAGGAGCATTTCGTGATATTCACTGGCATAGGAACGGAGCAATATGGGGACGACCCGTTGCCGTGAAGTTGGAACCGCGACTAACTAACTAACTAACACACATCCTCCACCCATACACTCATTTCTCACACACATCCACCCACTCACGTAATCAGATACGGGGAGCCATGCAATTACAATGAATAAACCCTTTTCTAGATCTAAAAACTCAATTGTTACTTAAACAATACAAACTGCAATACAGAAAGCCTACTATATGGTATAATTTGCATTGGTCATTACTGCTGCCATTTCCCTAACAATTAAAATAGTCACCTAACCTAGCACAGCATTTACTATGATCAATACAATTGCTGACTGTTATTTATATCTTAGCTACAGAACGAACAAATGAACGAACAAACTTTATTTTCAAAGGGTTAAGAATTGGGCAAGAAGGCCCGTCTGACATTCTACCTTTCTTCTCTCTGTCCTCTTTTACGTTATTTCATTCATATATCATTTATGTAGCTAATCTTAGACATCAGCAGAACAATATGTATTACAACGCAATAATCAATAATACACAACTCACTAAGACAATTTTTAACATGGCCATTATAAATAACTAAAGGAGGTGTAACGTACCATACATATGGGAATGATTATTATACTTGTCGTTTGTGATAGTTTGTATTTTTTTTTTTTTTGGAGGGGGCAGGGGTTTAGGGCAGCATGTTGTCTCTACTGAGATAGTGTTCAAACAGGTTGCGTCTAAATGTATAGTGACTGGTGGTGTCTTTGATTTCTTTTAGAAGATTGTTCAACAACTGAGCGGCAGAGTAAGCTAAGCTTGTTTTGTATAAGTCAATCCTAGGCTTCGGAATGTGTAGTCTATCATAAGATTAGGGGCATGAAGTATGTTTAGTATTTCGCTAGGTCCTGCGTTATATTTTTACAAAAAATGGCCAAAGATTGTTGGAGCATTGTGAGATAGGATTTTGTGAATTAGTTTGGTCTTATTAAAATGTAAGCGTTTGTGGTGTGGCAGCAACCGAAGAGATTGCCTGATGGGGGTCACCAAACTGCCTAGTTATCATTTTAAAAGATGGGTACTGTCAGAGGTCGGGTCTTGACCTCTGCTTGGCTTGGTATCAATTCGTTTGAATTGGTTTGGCACCAGGATTCGGATTTTGATCTCAATTTACTGCTTGTTGAATTAATATTGATTATGGAGTTAGGGGTCAGTAGGATCATATATTTGTCCTCTGCTTTTTGAATTAATATTGATTATGGGGTTAGGGGTAAGTAGGATCATATATTTGCCCTGCTTTGCTGACCTACTATCTTACTTCTGGAGATCCAGTCCTCCGACCTGCATGGAACTTTCCAGTCTCATTTACCCGATGTCGTCCAGGGGTTCTTGCTATGTTGTCGTCCAGGAGTTTGTGCTACTGTCTTTAAGGTTAAGGAGTTTGTTCTCTGAAGTCGGAGTGGGTTCATTTGATGGCGAGGGACAATTTTAATAGGGAAAGCTGATTCGCACGCAAACATCAACTCAGCTATATTGCCAGCTTGTTTCTCTTTATCTTATACAAGTGTTAATTAATACCCACAATTGAATGTCACCAGGGGATACACACTCCGCAACTATCTCTAAAAGATCACGACTGAATCAAATTTATGGATTTTTGCATGGGTTTCACATCATATAATTTCTGATCAAACTAGGATTGCAAGTCACAATAGCGGTGTCAGTAGAAATTAATGAACACTCATCCAATGTATATGCGACATAAAATAATATTCTACAATAATATATGTCTTATTATTTATTAACATTGCAGCTGTAACACTTGCCGTCGCCAGTTCGACGTTCGATCCGTAAGTTTCCTACCATGTTCCCGACTGGACTGACACTTTCTAGAGTATTTTTAACTCTTCCGTTCAGTCGACGAGTGCGGTCTCACTCAACGGAAGTCGCACTCCCAAAATTTCACATGAGCTCACCTGGCTCCTGTTAGGAAACTGTCCTATAAAACTGGTCTACACACTTAAATGTTATAGCTTTCCTTGTGTAATTTTGGTTCGCTGATTCCAAAAATAGAATCAGAGTTTTTAAAATAGCAGCTCTAGTTTTTGAGATAACTAAGAAAGACCTGCCGGTCTCCCTGGTCTAGATGTTACACGACTTTCTCCGTAATCCATATACTATCATGAGTAACGTGACGTGCGCGAGGATCGGTAGCGGTTCTCATCGTGTCGGTATTTTACGGGGTATATGAGCCGGTCGCTCAGAAAGCAATGGCAAACTACTGAGCGAAATCTTGCCAAGAAATCAACAATCAGCTGTAGAATGCTAATGTTGACAGCGATGTCATGTAAAGGATATACGAACAAAATAAAAATAAAAAATCCTTTCAGATGCCTTAAATATCACATCTTTTCACAACTAAGTTACCATGACACAAGAGATAAAACATTGCTAAATGACATCTGTAACAGTGGATATATACCTAGTGATCTCTTGAAATCTATTCTCAAAACTCTACCAAAGAAATCTATTGTCATAAATCTACCAAAGAAATCTAGTGTACAGGGTTGTGGAGATCACAGCGCACAATCACGCGGATGACGCAAGACCATTATCTGTGCTTCATTGTCAGTAAACGTGTTCTCTAGAACATTCTAGGTCGCGCTAACAGTGAGCACGTGTGTTGACATTGAGCGTGTACGCTGGAATACCTGGCAGCGCTCACTTTGAGCATGCAATGTGGGATACTTTTTGTGTTCATGTTAAGCATATTGCTATAATTCTTTACTCTGCTCACTTCAACTACCGTGCTCAAATTCCTGCAAACTGAAATGCTTTGGTCCAACATGTAACAGCAATCGTATCTCACTCACACAAACGGAAACGGAGGAGCAGCTGGTCGAGTTGCTAGCATGCCGGATCCTATTCGAGAGACTCCGGTTCGACCCTCTGTGAGGTGTGGATTTTTTCTGTCTGGGCCAAAAAGAAAACACTAACCTGCACAGTTAGCGGCGACTGCACTAACCAGGCGGTCTTTATACCTCATGCTCAAGACTCCCCCCCCCCCCTTTCCCCCCTTTGCTATACACCGCAAGCTACAATATTCGTGGTAAATGACAGTTTGACAGTTTTATAAACAATTTTATTTATCTTATCAATGTTTCACCCTGCTACCTCTTTACTGTATACACGAAAGCAATGAGGAGATAGTGTTGCTAGAAGGAAGCCGTTCATATAATTTAAGTGATTTTGAAAAACTTCGATAAGCAACAAAATCGATGACTAAACACACACATAAATAAGATCATATTAGTCAGATCCACCTGGGGTTTCCCCTGTCACAATGACGTAAGCAGTCAACCAGTCAACCTGTCATGACACCACCTGAAGGCATTCTACCCATGTCAGAGCACTGTCGTTACTTCACTAGGGTGGAAACTGCCAAAGGTAATAACAATATTCTAGGGTAATTACAGATATATTTCGGTTCATACAGTGTCATCCCATACTTTTTCTGCGCAGTAGCAATAATAATAACAGCAATTGGAATATGTCAGCAGCAAAGTAGCTGTAACAGACACAGCGTACCTCAAAGTTCACTTTTCCTTAGGCTATGACAATTGATCTCTCAGTCTCTCATTTGTTTTCACTAATTTATTTATAATAGTTATTTATCTAAGATAGTGAAAGGCCACTATTACTGTAATGATGTCAGTTTGTTGTCTTATAAATACGACACAGCGGATGAATGGTCAGCTGCGGACTGATAGAAACAAGACAATGTTATGGTATTGTTGACTTTATCATCAAACAGACACTGTTACATCTTCTAGGTGAGCTCTCTTATCTTCTCTAAGAACTCGCTTGTCATCACAGCGATATCGTGCCTGACTGCGTGCATGCAAGTATGCAATGCGCGCGTGTGTACATGTGTGCGTGCGCGTGTGTGAGTCAGTGTGTAGGTCTGTCTGCCTGCCTGCCTGCCTGCCTGACTAAATGCCTGCCTGCCTGCCCGCCTGTCCGCATGGACGGATGTATAGATGGATGGATGGGTGCGAGGGTGGGTGGGTGGGTGTGTGTGTGTATGTATATATGTGTGTGTATGTGTGTGTGTATGTATGTACTGCGTGCGTACGTGTCTGCGTATGTATGTGCGTAAGTGCATGCGTGCGTGCGTGCGTTTGTGTATGTATGTAGGTATGAATACATTTGGGTAGGTAGGTAGGTTGCTAGGTAGGTTCGTAAGTAGGTTGGTTGGTAGGTAGTTGATAGTTATGGTATTAGGTAGGTAGCTAGCTAGGTAGGTAATTAGGTAGGTAGGTAGTGTCGTGAAAAATAAACTTGATAGTTTCGATCGATAACAAACAAGACACGACATTCGTCTGCAAAAACAGGCAACCCTTTGATGTTGTATAGACAGGAACAAAATAAGTCGCGTCAAAATGACTAACCCCGGTCGGCATTTTGTAAACAAGTTGTTGCTCGAGAAACGTACAATGGCGCCATCCGTCTGTAAGGCGAAAGTAAGCATGTGAAGTGATAGACGGAATGTCTGGCGAGACGTCGGATGGAGTCTTGTGATGTGGAGAAGGTCTCTAGATCACAGACAGGAGACAATTTCCCAGATGAAAAGGGACACCAGCCAGATGTTCACATTGAGTTGGGAAAAAATACAGAGAAAAACAACTTCTCGACGCCTCTGCGTCTAGACAATTTGGTGACGTCACTCAAGCCCGATATAAAACCAGTTGAAGTAAACATGTTGCGTTAGTCGACCAAGATTTCTGAAGTTTTAAGGATCGGTGTAGTTTCCGAGTTGTGTTACCTGAAAGAGACTATATTGTCAAAGTGTTGATAATGTATCGGCGGACATAGATCCAGTCTGTGATTGCATAGTCTCAATTATCGACCGGAATAGGCATGTGGTATTCTATTAATCATATCTAACTTAGAGTATGATTAGGAATAGAGTACAATACTGTGCGGTGATATAATGTACTATAGGTGCGGTGATAGAATTTTCTATAAGTTCGGTGCTAGAAAGTATTATAGGAGCGTCGGCACTAGTGTCCTGTTGTATGGATTTAACTAGCTTGTGTGATATATCATTTTACTCGGGGAGTTGAGGACAATGTATTGGGATAATAATTAGAGAGATTGAGGATGGTTGGGAGGGAGGAGGAGAATGTGAAAAGGTAGGATCTTCCAGTACGGCATCTGCTGGGTTTCTACCCGTTCCTTTATTCTTTCTTGGTGTTGCCATGTCTAAGACCAATGTGATGAGCTATTTGGCGGTATGACAGAGATCGGATCTCTGTTATAGATCTGAGTGCTCCTATTCGCGTACACTCACCTAATTACGGTCAGGATTAAGTTGCTCTCACCATGATGTTCTCTACTCACAGGTTCCACTTGAGTGTGCGATGATTTATTACGAAGAAGCAGTTTCAAAGTTTTATACAATGATGGCTCACGGAATGAAGACATAGGTTACTGAGAGGCTTTTACACTGGGCTCAGAACCTAGTTGGTCTGCAGAAACCTGGCTTCTGCTGAGCCGGACTTGATGAACATAAGTGTTGTGTTTACTGAGTGATAAGCTTCATCACCGAAGTTCATAACTCATATACCAAGGACATATATATATATATATATATATATATATATATATATATATATATATATATATATATATATATATATATATATATATATATATATACCTAAAAACATTAATAGGTTGTTTTATAAAGATGGGGAAAATTTTATAATCAGAGACTCGTGAACAGTAGATTTTCCCCAAGTGACATTTCAGTTAATTGAAAGATTCTCTGTTCAACAAACATTATTAAACAGAGTAACTTCACCGTGTTTGTGAGAGTGAAGACCAAGATCGAACAGTGTCTATCTGATGACCAGCATCCTGTTTGTTCGAGCGATATAGGAGAAAGTTGTCACGTGGACGGAGAAACATCTTCTGGGTGAGGTTCACTGTCCGGAATACATGGTGCTGTTGTGAGCTCAGCACAGTAATGTAGCAGACTTTGCTCATGATTCACTGGTCTGATTCTACATACACATTAGAATATTCGACACACATTCTACACATTACACACACTGACCTCTCACACACATACTCTTTGTTTTAATAAATTAATAGTTGTATTTATTTGTTAAAGCTAGAGTTGTTGAGTATGTTGTGTTGGGGAAGAATGAGAGGGGGCATGATCCAGGGGTGAGTGAGAGTAAGAAAGAGGTGTCTACAGACTGAGGGGGTTTTGTGGACGGATTCTGGTGGTTTCTCTAGGACAATAATATTTGGTTAATAAAATTATGGGTGTTGATTCCCCTCATTCCAGGGACGACACTAAAGTAATAAAGAATTACTTACGACAATTATTGGAGGATCGTAAACGTGATCTTTGGACAGCGGGATCTCTTGTAAGCGGTGTCTTTTGATACGGGATCTTTAGTTAGAGGACGGAGTTATTGTTAGAGTGAGAATCCAGCTAGAGTGAATGTGGATAGGGGTTAAGACACATATCTTACTTGTTCACACTTCACACGTCTGCATACGTCTGTGGTCCTGATTCTGCTCTTGTCACTGAGTGATTGTGTTGTGTTGTGGTTTTTTAAATATATAAATTAATTGTAATTGTTCATTATCTATATATTTATCTTGGAGTTAATCTATACTCTATCTGCTATCTTACCTCTCTGAAAAATGGCCATTCCTAAACTAACTGGGGCAGAACTAAGGGCAAAGGGGGAAGAAATGGGATTGTCGGGTCTGGACTAACAGATTACATACAGGAGGTGGAGAGAGATTATCATCAAGCAGAAAGGGAAGATCGAAAGGCTGAGTTGGAATTGAGAAAGATGGAGTTAGAAACTAAGAAATTGGAAGCAGAGCAAGCTGCTAAGAAAATGGAAGCAGAGGAAGCCATGAGAAGGCTGGAAATTGAAGCTGAGCAGGCAGCTAAGAAACTTGAAGCTGAGCAAGAAGCTAAGAAACTTGAAGCTGAACAGGCTGCTAAGAGATTGGAAACTGAACAAGAAGCTCAGAAAAGGGAGCACGAGTACCGGATGCGGGAACTCGAGCTTAAGAGGCAATCTAGTGGGGAAACTGAGGGAGCATTGGGAGGTTCCTCTCTCCCTGGCTCAACCCCAGTAGGTGGACATAGCTACCATGCTATGAAGTTCCCTCTAGCGATCTACGAGGAGGACAAGGAGAAAATTGACCAGTACCTTCAACGCTTCGAGGCTATGTCGGTAGCAATGGGTCTGGATCGTGACAAATGGAATCTCAAGCTATCGCAGGGATTATGCGGGACCGGTTACGAGGTTTATTCTCACCTGCCGCCAGGACATGAGAACAATTATGACGAGTTGAAAACGGCTCTGCTGAAACGATTCGAGGTTACGTCACATACCTACCGGAAAAAATTTCGAGGAGCGAAACGAGAACCGGGGGAGTTGTTCGCCGCCTATAGTCTGCGTCTGAAAGCTTATCTCCATAAGTGGATGGATTTGGCCTTGTTTCGCGCATGACTATGAGAGTCTGGAAGAGCTCATGGTAGTCGACCAGATACGAAAGCAAATGTCGAAACCTCTCAGGACATTCTTGGGAGAACAAGGTGCGGAACGAATCGACATGATGACGAAATTGGCAGAACGGTTCGTCGTGGTCCATGGGAAGGCAGGAGAAAACCTTTCTACAAACACCAAAAGTCAGGAAAAACATAACCTCAAGAAAGCCAAGATCACAGGAACTAAGAAGGTGGAACCATATGTTAAAACTTCAGAGGAGAGTTTGGAGAAGACGATAGAGGGAAGCAAGAGCACTTCGAGCTCTACACAAACACGACCGTGGTCAGAGAAGTGGTGTTCGATTTGTAAGTCACCTTCTCACAATACGAGGGAATGCAAATCAAAGGCTAAGAACCCTCACTTCGCGGCATGTCAAGTGACTTCAACGCAGGTGGACACTGACAAAGCCAGGGTCAACAAGGAAGCTCGCCACAAGGAGAGCTCACTAAAGTCCGGCATTAGAAAATCTAGGACAGGGAAATGGTGCAAACACTGCAGGGTGAATACGCACAATGCTATTGACTGCAGGGGAAAGTCAGGAGTGCCCCGGGAAACCTAAGGTGGAGCCCACCGAACAGGTCGAGGCCGAGGAAGAGACTCCAGACCAGGATAAAACACCTGTAGTGGAATTGGTAGAAGTTAACGGTCGTCAAGTGGAGTGTTTGTACGACAAGGACTGGACGGGGAGGCCGTGATTTCTGCGGATCTGGTACATCCAGAACAATGCACAGGTGAAACCATGGAGATACAGCCTGCACAGAAGAGTTCTGTAGCCATGAAATTGCCCATTGCTAGAGTGGAGATTAGGTCAAGATATGTCACAGGCACCATCAAGGCCGCGGTGTTGACCGATCCCATTTTTCCCGTAATCCTCGATTGCCGGTATGTCTTTCTGGGAATGCCCAGGGAGCCAATCCATATGGGAGCAATACAGACTCGCTCTCAGACTAGAACGGATGAGTCAGAAGCAAATGTGACTAACCCACTGCCATGGGAGTTGGAACTGCCCAGAGTGAGGATGCTGCTCTACGTCCTTGCTACAAAAAGCTGCAGAAAAGTGCTGATCCACCCAAACGGGGGCAGTACTATATTGAGAATAGGATACTCTACAGGAGAGCCTGAAGGGGAGACAACCTACATGGTCAGTTGGTGGTCTCGAAGGCCCACCGTTCCTAGATTCTTCATATCGGGCATACCTTCTCATTCAGTGGGCATATGGGTATTGCCGCCACGATGCAGCGAATTTCCTGCCACTACTAATTGCCAGGAATGACAGGTGATGTGCGTCGGTGTGTGAAGTCATGCCCTGAGTGCCAGAGAGTGGCACAGAAACACTGGACAGCACCGGTGGTCTTGGGTGAAATGCCCATCATGAATTCTCATTTCGAGAGGGTAGCCATCGATATTGTGGGTCCACTTCCTAGGACTAGGAAGAGGAACATGTACATACTCACCATGGTGGATTGCTGTACAATGTGGGGTGAAGCCATGCCGTTGACCACAATTGACTCGAAAAGAGTGGCGGACGCACTGATGGAGGCCTTTACAAGATTAGGCTTTCCTGATCAAATACTGACGAACAATGGGTCCCAGTTTTGTGGAAAACTAATGGAGGAGGTATTTAGGGAGTTCCACTCTAATCATATACATACCAGCCCTTACCACCCTCAAGCCAATGGACAAGTAGAGCGTTTCAACGGCACGTTGATGACAATGCTCAGGAAACTGGCACAGGAAAAACCTGATAGGTGGGATGAATATATCCCAGCAGCACTTTTTGCTTATCGGGAAGTACCTCATGGCTCAACAGGACTACCAACTGCTACGTTGCTGTTTGGTCGTCCAATCAAAGGACCGTTGGAAGCCATGTTGAGGAGTTGGACTGAAGAGGGGACGTCAGAAGAAGGGATCTCTTCTTACAAATATGTGGAGGAACTGAAAGAAAAACTTCACAAGGGATGGACTCTGGCAAATCACAACTTGAAAAAGGCCAGAAAAAGACATGCGGCTTACTACAACCGTAGGTCTAAAGACAGATCTCTAGAGGTGGGAGACAAAGTATTGTTGCTACTCCCAAAGGGAAACAACAAACTGGAGATAGGTTGGCAAGGACCATTTCCCGTGGAAAGGGTGATATCCATGACACAATATCAGATCCGGATCCGGGGAAAGTCGAAGATTTTCCAAATCAATCTCTTGCGGAAATACGAGGAGAGATCCGGAGACAAAGCAGCTCACCTCATGGCAATGGCAGTTGCAGTGCAGACAGAAGTGGGAACCAACGAGGGAAGGGAATATCCCCTGGTACACCAGGAAACCTACAAGGATGTGCAGGTGAAACCTGATCTGACTTCCCAGGAGAGGGAAAAGATAACCCAGGTTCTCGAGTCTCATAAGGAGATACTGTCAGCAACCTACTTGCGACAGGTAATTCAGGACTCCCTAATTTTGCACGACACGAATCAATAACTCGTGTGGTTTACAAAAGGATACATTTTTATTTAGAGTTATTTACACACAAGCTCTGCGAGCGGAATACTTCATGGATAATCAACCACATGGTATGTTTCACAGATGCATTGAAGAGGTGAAAATAATGATACTATTAACTAATTGGAATCTAAAGCCTAGCTAACACTATTGCTGATAAACTATATAAGGTTCCTAGCGAACACGTCTGTTCTCTATCCGTCCTTGTCCCAGTCTGAGGCACGCTTCTAGTTGCGCGTTGAACCACGGACATTCAGTCCTCCGTGCGTTGGCGAGTTTGCGTGCGTAGAGTCCCAGCACGCTTGGTCAGTTAACGAAAATAACTGGTATTCTCCAGTTACTCGTCGAGAGGCGAGTTCCCTATACTCTTGGGAAACCCTCGCTCATAAGCACTCAATGACCTCTTAGTTGACACGAGTGTGTCCTGTTGTCAAGCTAAATATAGTGCCTGTGTCTCTCCTGTCTGGTGTTCTCTGTATAGCTCCGTCTTAACTCTCTAAGCTCCTGTGTAGATCTTTGACACACTCCTCTCCTCTGTGTGTAGTGTTACAACCGTTTAACTCCTGTATGTAACACGTATTGGACACTGAAAAATTGGCTGTCCAATTTTGTCAAAGATCTCATAAGTTTCCGTATCTCTTCTGGGGATAGAACAAATTCTCTTCTCTGCCTTTTCACACTGTTATATTGATTCACTCGGCTAATTGAGTAGTGCATCATTAATGTTGGATATAGACCTCTATTATATTCTTGGGAATTGTATTGATCCGGAACCGTTGTCTTATGACTTATGTCCTGGCTTCCGTCGTTTGACCATATGTCCTTTGACTTCTGCCCGTTGACTTATGTCTTGACCTGTCCTCAAATTGCCCAAAATGACAACCCGCTACAAGTTGTCTCTGTTACGAGAACAACACATGAGCTAAATGTTCATGTTCCCCTATAATATCAGCACCAACTCCTATGCTCTATGTTCTACTCTTCACCTTCAAACTTCCGTTTGTGAAGAAATATTTTCAATGTTACATTCAGGTTTTTTAAAGAAGTTATTGTGTCCCCTGTTTTGAATAACCGTTCTTTGAAATAAATAGTGACTGCAACCTTTATGTGTTTGTTTTTCTGTTTGCTTGCGTGTTATTCATTAAACTACAATGTAATTAACTTGCTAACATGTGTATGTGTTTCTATTCTACATGTATGTATTCCTTCGAGCGCCATAAATCGGATTATTGTGGCTACAAATGTTGGTTACTTTTATTTATGACCACAATTTCGTGTTAAGATGCTCAAAGTACTTCTATTTACCACTACTATTTCTAAAGTATAGCAGTTACACATTTAAAACTGAACAACACATTGGTTACACAGATTGACACAGACAAGTCACAATAAGAAGATTTTCGCGGAGAAAAAATTTCCGCTAAATCTCTCTCTCTTTGTCTCTCTCATTCAATGTTTACTTTGTCTTCATTCACTCCTCTCCTATTATACATCTTTCGTTCACTTTCATACCATACTTATGTTAAAACATTCATTCGTCCTTAAAATATGGTTCATAATATTACATAAATGAACATTGCATATTTACAATAAATAATTGGCTGAATCGTACAAGTGTTCACGCCACATGACTGTGCTATGTCTTTGCACGCGTCATATCTATACAAAATATTATACACGTTTATAATGATGGTTTGTTACCGATCATATGAAACTAACTACTCTAACTAAGTTATAGTGATTTCGTGTGCTGTCCTAAATTAACCTAAGGGAAATAACCTAATTAATTAACTACATTTAAGCAAAGTGGGTTAGTTACCTTATAGTAATATTGGTAAATGAAATGATATTAATTTTGCAATGATTGGGTTAGTTTAGAAATGATATTTTAAGCAAATTAATATATAAATGATTATGTTTACATGGTGATGTGATAACGTAATGTCTATTAATTGCATTTCTAACGTAGGTGTTAATCTAAATGAGGTTTTTAAGTAAATGTTAGTGACTTATACCTATGAACTAACATAAATAATGTCATATATTTACTTGAACATTTCAATTCAATTATAAACATACACAATGAGGTTATGCGCACTGTTTAAAAAATAATGTACTATACATATCACAATTATATATATAACTACACTAACGTCGTCCTGTACAGTGTAATGTTCGAGCACTGTTCCTTGTAGACTAGTGTAATAACATAGTTCAATTCACCACAGTCTTATGTGCTTTCCTTTCAGGATAGTTGTTATATATAAAGTTCCCTACTAGTTTCTGTAGGTTCACGTCTAACACTCTCGATGTAATTATTGCTTATCTACGTGTTAGCGCTGTAGAAATATCACTAATGTGCCTGTTCATTTACTCATAATGGCACTGTTTATCTTCCACAGTTTAATCGACTGGCGATATTAACGCACTTCAAAGAGTAAGTTTTTTTTTTTTCACACACGGCACTCATTTCATTCATAACTACAGTGTCACTGTTTCTGGTGATAAATCTTCGCTCTTCTCCTGTACTTCAGGTATCTCTATATTTGACGGTCTACTTAAAATGTCTGCCAAAGAGTTCAATGATCCCTTCAAATATTGGATTGTAAAGGCATAGTTTGCCAATATTAAGGACCATCTGTAGATCCTGTTGTTTTGAGGGATGCCAGACTGCATTACCGCCAGGGGAAAGTTGTCGGACTGGATTACAAACTCTGTACCTGCTAAAAACCTATGCAGTTTTCTCACACAATAGATTACGCTAAGGCCCTCCAATTCAGATGCTGAGTATCTTGATTCAGCAGGGCTGATTTTACGGCTTACATACATCACAGGGTGAAACCTCCCGTCGTAGAACTGGCCTAATATACCAGATATGGAAATCGCACTTCCGTCTGTGCGGAGGAAATAGGTAAGATTTTGATTAGGTAAACGCAAAATAGGTGGTATACTGAATAAATATTTCAATTTTGATAATGCGCCAATTAACTTTGCATCTTGTACATTTAATTTAGCCGAAGCTTTCAAAATATTTCAAAAAACACTGGTGATTTCCGCCAGATTGGGAATAAATTTACTATGGTAGTTTACAAGACCAAGTAGACTTCGGACCTGTTTCTTGGTCGTTGGCATAGTCAAATTCAGAATTTTCGTGACTATTCTCTCGTCTGTTCTGAGTTGGCCTCTACAAATGGTATGGCCTAGGAAGTCAATTTCCTCCATGCCCAACTCTACCTTAGTTGGTTTGACGGTAAGACCGAATAATCGCAACCTGTCGAAGACATGTCAAAGTTTCAGTAGGTGTGACGTCCAGTCTTCAGTATGAACACATATGTCATCTATGTATGTAGAAGTATTGGTCACCCCGTAGAGAAGATCTCTAGTAAGACGTACAAAAGTGGCAGGAGCATTACGAAGGCCAAAGGGGAGAAAGCGCCACTCATAGAGCCCTAGAGGTGTAGAAAAAGCTGTCAAATGAATTGAATTTTCTTCCATCGGAACTTGCCAGTAACCTCGAGTGAGGTCGAGTTTGCAAAATATACGAGATGTAGACATATCTAGGATCAAATCTTCGCATGCTGGAATTGGCTCAGCATCGATCTTTGTCACTCTGTTTAAACGTCGATAATCGACACAGAGGCGAATTGCTGAGTCCTTTTTGGTGACAAGAACGATAGGAAAGGAATATTCTGACTGTGATCTTTTAATTATCCACTCGACTCAAGAGATAGTAGTTCTTTGTCGAGATTTGCCCTATAAATTAGACGGATGGAATAAGGTCGACATTTGATAGGGGCGTTATCAGTCAGGATGATGGAATGCTCTATTCTGTCTGTCTATCCTGGGATGTCGGAGAAAATGTCCTTGTATTCTGTCACTAAATCTATCATCTGTCGTCGTTGCTCGTCCGTAAGTTTGGTTTCTATCCGTATGCTATCGATGGTCCCAGTCGTGTCTACAGTAGGGACTGGTAATTCTATTCCGTCGTCATCTGTCTGGTTAAGTACTGTTGTGGTATTAGCTGCGTGTGCTGTTACCTGGCTAAGTGTGTTTGCGATGTCGCTGTCGTGTGTCGCCCTACCTAGTGTAGTTGTGTTGTGTACGTCTGTCGTCCGATTGACTGGTGTGGGTGCATTTTGTTCGTCTGTCGGTAGTTTCTGTCGTGAGAAATATGGTTTCAGCATGTTGATATGAAATATCTTTAATTTTCCCTTTATCGATATTTCATAGTCGACATCTGATATTTTACGTTCGACGTTGAATGGCCCTTGCCAAGATGTTAGTAACAAATTACGTTTGTCTGGTAGTAACAGCAGAACTTTCTGATTCGTTTCAAGGTGTATTGTTTTAGCACCCTTATTTGCATTATCACACTCAAATGGTCTTGATGCCCATAATGACCGTTGAACTTCGGCCGTAACATGCTTACCCTTTCTTACAAGATGTTGACAAATAGTACATGAACGACAGAAATTTTTTATATCAGAACAAAATTTAGGCCAGTAGAAGTGTGACAAAATTCTGGCTCTGGTTTTGTCATTGGCCAAATGTCCAGCAAACGGTAACTCATGTGCGATTTTCAGCACAGTTTGTCGGTATGTTACAGGTAACACCGTTTGCTGTATTTCATGGTTATTATTTGTGTAATAACGCATGAGGATTCCGTTGTGTATTCTAAAATACCAAGATGCATTTTTGGTCTCTTTCGCTCGCTCACCTAACAATTTAAGATAAGGTGCGATAGTTTGGTCGGTGCGTTGTGCCTCGATAAATTCTTTTCGAGTATTATTGTTAGTAGCACCGCAAGGTGTTAACAGCTGTAACATCTCGTTTTGCAGGTCAGTGTAGTTTGTTTGCGTTTCTGACCTTGTTAAAGCATTAGCCAGGTTCGTTTCCTTCCAGGCTAATATATCAACGTCAGTACATTTCTTTAATGAGTCTAAACATCCTAAAATAAGATCCGTGCAAGGGTCTTGCAGGATTGCGCACGTAAATGTGCCGGTAAGGAACGGGGTATTTATATGCGCTTTTGCCAGTGGGTATTTCTCAATTGTTCCAGAGAAAGTACGGCATTTGACAAATTCACCCGTGTAATCTTCTGGTTTCACCAGTTCTTTTCTCAGGCCAAGTAAAGTGCTCCCGCTGTCCAGTAAACAATGGCATGGTTGGTTATTTACCAGTGCATCGTAGAACTTCAATTTACCTCTGGAGGCATTAGCTGCGTTAGTATCTTCGATGGAATATGGAATGACGTGACCACATTTTAATTTCCCATCCGCATGAAATTTGTTACATGTATCACATTTATTGAAATCAAGTATATCAGTAAATACTGCCACACTTGCACACACATTCTCTGGTAGCACATTCTCAAGTTCAGAGTCTATCACACTATCATCGTCAGATGACGTATCGATGAGCATAGCATTGTTTGCCTTCATCCTTTGTCTGCCCAGACACTTTGCAGAATAGTGTCCATAGCTCGAACAAAAATAACATTTGATAGCACGTTTGAACGAGTTTCTTCTATTCTCTTGCTTCTTTATGACTGTTTCTAAATGAGATGGATATGCTGGGTTCTTATCGCACATAGAATAAGTGGGATGATGCAAATTGCAATATCCACAACGTGGAGTATTTTGATAGGGCTGGTCTTTCTTACGATACTCTTTTTACCTATACGATCTATTAGGTTCGTTTTACACAAAGGCAGTGATCTCAGTATCATGGATGGTGGTTTTAAAGATATCACGATTTGCAGAAAAGTAAGCCGACCCACGTTTTTCTAGCTCTTGAATGGACACTATGTCTGCCTGTTGGAGGAACTTTGCAAACGGGGTAGGGACCGTGGATATTACCTTGTCCATTACCATTAGATCTTGCAGTTTATCGATGTTTTCCCCCACTTTTGCCGCTTTAAGCCATTTGTTAAATGTACTTTGCACGTTAGAGATGTAATCTAGGAAGGTCTCAGTAGGTTTGGGTTTTAATTGTGAGTATTGAATCTGATACCCTGGAGCGTCAAGTAAGAAGTGTTGCATGATTCTATCGTGGATGTATTGATAGTCACTCCTTAGTTCTGTAGGTATTGATTCTATCACTTTTAATGGCTCACCACTGAGATTTATCATGTAGATCATTGCCCAATCGTCCAAAGGTATTTTCTGAGTCTTAAGTTGAAACTTTATATTCTCAGTCCATGCAGAAATGGAATCGCCTATGCTGTATGGCTTGATAAGGCCTTTATATTTGAAAAATTTATTTTGCTCATCCTGGCTCTTTTGTTTACTAGAGGCTATTTGAATGTTTGACTCTATCTCTAACTCTTTCATCTTTAACTTTGTCTGTGACTCTACCTCAATCTGCTTCTGTTTCGTCTGTGACTCTACCTCAATCTGCTTCTGTTTCATGGTATGATCTAATTCTAACTGTTTTCGCTTGGTGGCTTCCTCTGATTCTTTCAAGTCTTTTTGATGCTGTCTTTCTAATGCTTTTTCATCTCTATGTAGAGCAGCTTTTCTCTCTGCTTCTTCTCTCTGTCGGGCAGTTTCTTCCTTCTGTCGAGCTAATTCTTCTTTGTATCTTTGATCAACCCATTTCTCTAACTCCTGTCCAGTATGGCCTAGTGCTTTGCCTGCCTGGATGCAGTCATTTATCGATGCCATTTTATGATTTTATGTTATTTTACAACAATAATATTTCAATTTCACACAATAGTTGTACAGTTATATGTTAGTTATTTACATTGTCACTGAAAATAAAGATGCATCGTTAAAATGGTCAGTATCAAAATTATTCGAAAATATAATCATCTAATCGGTTGGGAAAACTTGGCACTTGGGATGTTCCACCGCTGACTTCCGTACACAAAATGATTGACTTGATTGGAGAACTGATGCTTCTGTTTAGTAGAGCATCAATACTTTAGAAAACATGTATATACTACAAATACATGTTCATCTTTCATGCGGGTGATCAATAATAAATGTGATTTGCATAATGATAATGATGTTAATGAATGAATGGTATGATAGTATCAATGATTGTCATGATTTGTAAGATGCTTCGTCATATGAGTGTCACTGTCGTCTTGTCTTCACTTTCCTTCTGGTTGGTATACTACGCTCTATTGATTCCGTTTAGTAGCTAATATACTCTTAAATGTGATGAATGTTGACATTGATGGCTGTATCACACAAAATGAAATGTACGATGGTGTGCTGGATAACTTTGCACCATATTTGTACATACATTCATTTAACCAAATTCATCAACATTTACTATCACTATTCACAGAATTACACAATTTCTAAATTATTTTCCTTTACTTGTGGCTCAAGCTCTACAAATGTTACTTTTTAAAGTATTTTGGTGTTCATTTTCGAAAAAACAATCTATTTCAAACATTATATAATAAATAATTCACGTTTGGATAATTTTAACACCACAAAATAAATTTAGAGTCTTTAGACGTTGGTTCAGAAAACTTCTGACATCAAATGGGTCCTGCCTGTCAGCAACCTACTTGCGACAGGTAATTCAGGACTCCCTACTTTTGCACGACACGAATTAATAACTCGTGTGGTTTACAAAAGGATACATTTTTATTTAGAGCTATTTACACACAAGCTCTGCGAGCGGAATACTTCATGGATAATCAACAACATGGTATGTTTCACAGATGCATTGAAGAGGTGAAAATAATGATACTATTAACTAATTGGAATCTAAAGCCTAGCTAACACTATTGCTGATAAACTATATAAGGTTCCTAGCGAACACGTCTGTTCTCTATCCATCCTTGTCCCAGTCTGAGGCACGCTTCTAGTTGCGCGTTGAACTACGGACATTCAGTCCTCCGTGCGTTGGCGAGTTTGCAAGCGTAGAGTCCCAGCACGCTTGGTCAGTTAACAAAAGTAACTGTTATTCTCCAGTTACTCGTCGAGAGGCGAGTTCCCTATACTCTTGGGAAACCCTCGCTCATAAGCACTCAATGACCTCTTAGTTGACACGAGTGTGTCCTGTTGTCAAGCTAAATATAGTGCCTGTGTCTCTCCTGTCTGGTGTTCTCTGTATAGCTCCGTCTTAACTCTCTAAGCTCCTGTGTAGATCTTTGACAGATACTGACTGATAAACCAGGACGAACGAGGTTGGTGGAGTTTGAGATGACTTTGACCACCCAAGAGCCTGTTCGCCAAAAGGTTTACCCAGTGCCATTTTCTAAAGAAAAGGCCCTGGAGTAGGAAATACAGAAACTGTTGGGGTATGACGTGTTTGCGCCATCCATATCCCCATACAATGCGGGGGTGGTTTTGTTACGTAAACCAAGTGGAGAACACCGGTTGTGTATAGACTACTGACTTCTGAACAGTCATACACAATTTCAGGTGGAACCTTTGCCGAATCCAACTCAGTTATTCGCGAGGCTCCATAAGGCACGGTATTTCTCAAAGGTGGATCTGAGTCGCGGGTATTATCAGATTCCGGTCAAACCAGAGGTTCGACCACTGCTGGCTTTCAGTACCCCCAGTGGACATTATGAATTCAAGGTCATGCCCTTTGGACTCAGCATGCACCTAGTGTGTTTACTCGCATGATGAGGACTTTACTAGATCCCTTACAGGATCCATCCATCATCTCATTCATGGATGAAATTCTGATTTCCAGTGACAGTTTGGATGACCATTTACAATCCTTGGAAAGCGTTTTCAATAGGCTGAAGGAAGCAGGGCTTATTGCTCGCCCAACCAAGTGCATGATTGGCTACCAGACTCTGGAATTTCTAGGTCACACCATCACTCCAGGACACATTGTCCCAGAGGAAAAGAACTTAGAGAAAATCAGAAGTGCTCCAAGGCCAAAAACGAAGAAAGATGTGCGATCTTTTCTCTCGTTGTGTGGATTCTACCACAAATTTATCCCACATTTCACTGAACTGGGAGCTCCATTAACGGAAACCTTGAAAAAGGGATTACCGGACCAAATCGTTTGGACACCAGAATGTGAGAGTGCCTACAGTCAGTTGAAGGAGGCCTTGGTCAGCAAACCTGTGTTACAGCTCCCGGACCTTTCCAAACCATTTGTGTTGAGAACGGATGCGTGGGATTGGGATTGGGGCAGCTTTGTTACAGGAAGGAAAAGACGATGCTTCGGTTTTGAAACCAGTGGCATACGCAAGCAAGAAACTTCTCCCGGCTGAGAGGAATTATTCGGCCGTCGAGAGAGAGTGCTTATCTCTCGTATGGGCCGTGCAAAAATTCCAGCCCTATTTGTATGGAGTTCAGTTTCGAGTTCAGTCGGATCATCAACCCTTGATGTTCCTGGCCACTTCTCAGAAGCTCAACGCCCGTTTGATGCGGTGGTCGTTGCTACTTCAGCCATACCACTTTACAGTGGAATATATACCTGGGAAGGAAAATGTTGGAGCTGATTTCCTGTCTAGACTTCCAGCTCCGGAGGAAGAGGAATAGATCATCTGGATCGAACCTCCAAGGAGAAAGAGTTGTTGCGGACTACTCTCTTAGGAATGGGCCTATGTCGTGAAAAATAAACTTGATAGTTTCGATCGATGACAAACAAGACCCGACATTCGTCTGCAAAAACCGGCAACCCTTTGGTGTTGTATAGACAGGAACAAAATAAGTCGCGTCAAAATGTCTAACCTCGGTCGGCATTTTGTTAACAAGTTGTTGCTCGAGAAACGTACAATGGCGCCATCCGTCTGCAAGGCGGGAGTCAGCATGTGAAGTAATAGACGGAATGTCTTGCCAGACGTCTGATGGAGTCTTGTGATGTGGAGAAGGTCTCTAGATCACAGACAGGAGACAATTTCCCAGATGAAAGGGGACACCAGCCAGATGTTCACATTGAGTTGGGAAAAATACAGAGAAAAACAACTTCTCGACGCCTCTGCGTCTAGAAAATTTGGTGACGTCACTCAAGCCCGATATAAAACCAGTTGAAGTAAACAAGTTGCGTTAGTCGACCAAGATTTCTGAAGTCTTAAGGATCGGTGCAGTTTCCGAGTTGTGTTACCTGAAAGAGACTATAGTGTCAAAGTGTTGATAATGTATCGGCGGACATAGATCCAGTCTGTGATTGCATAGTCTCAATTATCAACCGGAATAGGCATGTGGTATTCTATTAATCATATCTAACTTAGAGTATGATTAGGAATAGAGTACAGTACTGTGCGGTGATATAATGTATTATAGGTGCGGTGATAGAATGTTACATAAGTGCGGTGCTAGAAAGTATTATAGGAGCGTCGGCACTAGTGTCCTATTGTATGGATTTAACTAGCTTGTGTGATATATAATTTTACTCGGGGAGTTGAGGACAATGTAGTGGGATAATAATTAGAGAGATTGAGGATGGTTGGGAGGGAGGAGGGGAATGTGAAAAGGTAGGATCTTCCAGTACGGCATCTGCTGGGTTTCTACCCGTTCCTTTATTCTTTCCTGGTGTTGCCATGTCTAAGACCAATGTGATGAGCTAATTGGCCGTATGACAGAGATCGGATCTCTGTTATAGATCTGAGTGCTGCTATTGTCGTACACTCACCTAATTACGGTCAGGATTGAGTTGCTCGCACCATGATGTTCACTACTCACAGGTTCCACTTGAGTGTGCGATGATTTATTACGAAGAAGCAGTTTCAAAGTTTTATACAATGATGGCTCACGGAATGAAGACAGAGGTTACTGAGAGGCTTTTACACGGGGCTCAGAACCTAGTTGGTCTGCAGAAACCTGGCTTCTGCTGAGCCGGACTTGATGAAAATAAGTGTTGTGTTTACTGAGTGATAAGCTTCATCACCGAAGATTCATAACTCATATACCAAGGACATATATATATATATATATATATATACACACACACACACACACACACACACACACACACACACACACACACACACACACACACACACACATCTACCTAGTAGGTTGTTTTTTAAATATGGGGAAAATTTTATAATCAGAAACTGGTGAACAGTAGATTTTCCCCAAGTGACATTTCAGTTAATTGAAAGATTCTCTGTTCAACAAACATTATTAAACAGAGTAACTTCACCGTGTTTGTGAGAGTGAAGACCAAGATCGAGCAGTGTCTATCTGATGACCAGCATCTTGTTTGTTCGAGCGATATAGGAGGAAGTTGTCACGTGGACGTTGTTCACTGTCCGGAATACATGGTGCTGTTGTGTGCTCAGCACAGTGATGTAACAGACTTTGCTCCTGATTCACTGGTCTGATTCTACATACACATTAGAATATTCGACAAACATTCTACACATTACACACACCTACCTCTCACACACATACTCTTTGTTTTAATAAATTAATAGTTGTATTTATTTGTTAAAGCTAGAGTTGTTGAGTATGTTGTGTTGAGGAAGAATGAGAGGGGGCATGATCCAGGGGTGAGTGAGAGTAAGATAGATGTGTCTACAGACTGAGAGAGTTTTGTGGGCGGATTCTGGTGGTTTCTCTAGGACAATAATATTGGGTTAATAAAATTGTGGGCGTTGATTCCCCTCAATGCAGGGACGACACTAAAGTAATAAAGAATTACTTACGACAGGTAGGTAGGTAGATATGTGTATTTGTAGGTAAGTAGGTAGATAGGTATGTGGGTATAGTACAGACATATTTCATGACATATATAATACTGGTATAGATACAATCATTGAAATATGTCATGACATATATAATACTGGTATAGATACAATCACAGAAATATGTCACGCCATATATAATACTGGTATATGTACAATCACTGAAATATGTCATTCTTATATATAATACTGGTATATGTACAATCACAGAAATATGTCTTTCTTATATATAATACTAGTATATGTACAATCACAGAAATATGTCATGCTATATATAATACTGGTATATGTACAATCACTGAAATATGTCATTCTTATATATAATACTGGTATATGTATAATCACAGAAATATGTCATGCTATATATAATACTGGTATATGTATAATCACAGAAATATGTCATGCTATATATAATACTGGTATATGTACAATCACAGAAATATGTCATGACATATATAATACTGCTATATGTACAATCACAGAAATGTGTCATGCTATATATAATACTGGTATGTGTACAATCACACAAATATGTCATGCCATATATAATACTGATATAGATACAATCACAGAAATATGTCATGCCATATATAATACTGGTATATATACAATCACAGAAATATGTCATGCCATATATAATACTGGTATATGTACAATCACAGAAATATGTCATGACATATATAATACTGCTATATGTACAATCACAGAGATATGTCATGCTATATATAATACTGGTATATATACAATCACAGAAATATGTCATGACATATATGATACTGCTATATGTACAATCACAGAAATATGTCATGACATATATAATACTGGTATATGTACAATCACAGAAATATGTCATGCCATATATAATACTGGTATATATACAATCACAGAAATATGTCATGACATATATAATACTGGTATATGTACAATCACATAAATATGTCATGCTATATATAATACTGGTATATGTACAATCACAGAGATATGTCATGCTATATATAATACTGCTATATGTACAATCACAGAGATATGTCATGCTATATATAATACTGGTATATGTTCAATCACAGAAATATGTCATGCTATATATAATACTGGTATATATACAATCACAGAAATATGTCATGCTATATATAATACTGCTATATGTACAATCACAGAAATATGTCATGCTATATATAATACTGGTATATATACAATCACAGAAATATGTCATGCTATATATAATACTGCTATATGTACAATCACAGAAATATGTCATGCTATATATAATACTGCTATATGTACAATCACAGAAATATGTCATGCTATATATAATACTGGTATATATACAATCACAGAAATATGTCATGCTATATATAATACTGCTATATGTACAATCACAGAAATATGTCATGCTATATATAATACTGCTATATGTACAATCACAGAAATATGTCATGACATATATAATACTGGTATATGTACAATCACAGAAATATGTCATGCCATATATAATACTGGTATATATACAATCACAGAAATATGTCATGACATATATAATACTGGTATATGTACAATCACAGAAATATGTCATGCTATATATAATACTGGTATATGTACAATCACAGAGATATGTCATGCTATATATAATACTGGTATATGTACAATCACAGAAATATGTCATGCTATATATAATACTGGTATATATACAATCACAGAAATATGTCATGCTATATATAATACTGCTATATGAACAATCACAGAAATATGTCATGCTATATATAATACTGCTATATGTACAATCACAGAAATATGTCATGCTATATATAATACTGGTATATGTACAATCACAGAGATATGTCATGCTATATATAATACTGGTATATATACAATCACAGAAATATGTCATTGCATATATAATACTGCTATATGAACAATCACAGAGATATGTCATGCCATATATAATACTGATATAGATACAATCACAGAAATATGTCATTCCATATATAATACTGCTATATGAACAATCACAGAGATATGTCATGCCATATATAATACTGATATAGATACAATCACAGAAATATGTCATGCTATATATAATACTGGTATATATACAATCACAGAAATATGTCATGCTATATATAATACTGGTATATATACAATCACAGAAATATGTCATGACATAAATAATTTTCACATCATGTTGATGATAAAGACAACATTTCTCTATTGCAACGATGAGCCATATAACTATTGTATTCTGTAATTAATCTCCTTATTAATTCCCGGGCAGAGGAGGCTCGTCAGCCTTGGTTGGTATCTCTTCTAAGAGAAGGAACTCTAAATCTCAAACCTCCGCTGCCTTGCCGGTATACCCATATGGGAAAGGCTTCGGGAGTAAACCCTGAGGACAAATCCGGAGATGGAGTCCCTAAGGCAGTTCCATGTTGTAAACAACATGGTTCTGGCAACTCCTGCGACGGCACCGATGCCAAGTTGCATTGGCTACTGCCTTACCCTTGGTCAATATCGGCGACGTGGAGAGGGGGAACGTGCTACTGGGCAACAGCTGGTTCTCCGATTTCCATTGCCCAGGCTTGTGCCCTGAAGAGGTCACTTCAGCACCGTGTAAAACGGTGACGTCAACACGGGAAGCAGCATTTGCCGGTTATAAGTCTTAATGCTCGATTGGCGTAGAGCAAGGCGCCAGGGGCTACTTCCGACGGTGGGAGAGATCATCGTATCTCACTAGACATCTACCGCCCGCCTAAGCTGGGCAACCCACAGTCAATAAGGTACTGTCTCGCCACGGTTCATCTGCTCCTGAGGGTGTGTGGAGCTTAGGGGAAAATCCTGACACATGGACCGCAATCTATACACCTAACAGCCAGAAAAAAAACAAAAAAACAACCGGCCCTAAGGCTGGGAACATGGAACGTAAGAACCATGACTCCTGGCATCTCAGATGATCTAATTGAGATTGTGGATGCCCGCAAAACTGCAGTGATAAACAACGAACTACTAAGACTGGGGATAGACATTGTCGCCCTGCAAGAGACCAGATTCCAAACATCTGGAAGCATCAAGGAGAAGGACTTCACTTTCTACTGGCATGGCAAGCCGTGCGGAGAGACCAGGGAGCATGGAGTTGGCTTCGCTATCAGAAACAAGCTGCTTAATTCCATCATAACACCAAGTGATGGCACTGAAAGAATACTGAAGCTCCAACTCCAGACAGAGGCAGGCCCAGTTAGTATTATAAGCGTTTACGCCCCAACACTAACTGCAGCATCAGAATCTAAAGACAAGTTTTATGACGACCTTAGCAAAGAAGTCAGTGAAACACCAGAGAAACAACATCTTTTTATCCTGGGGGATTTCAATGCCAGGGTTGGCTCCGACCACAAATCTTGGCCTTCATGTCTAGGACAGTTTGGCATTGGGAAGATCAATGACAATGGACAACGTCTCTTGGAATTCTGCAGCCACCATAATCTGTGCGTGACCAACACCTTCTTTGACACGAAACCTCAACACAAGGTGTCATGGAGGCATCCCAGATCAAAGAACTGGCACCAACTCGACCTGGTTCTCACTAAACGCAGCAACCTCCGAAATGTACAGCTGACTCCCAGCTATCGTAGTGCTGACTGCGACACCAACCATTCACTCGTCTCCAGCAAGGTGAAGATAAAGCCCAAGAGAATCTACAGAAGAAGAACAGAAGGAAGACCACGCATTGACACCAGCGGCACCCAAAATAAAGAGAAGGTCAACAAATTCATGCAGGCTCTAGCGGATACTCTGCCTGGCCCCACAAACGGAAATTCCACCGAGAGATGGAGTCATTTTCGTGACACCATCTACAATACAGCACTATCAACATTGGCAAGAAGCAAACTAAGTCAACCGACTGGTTTGAAGCACACTCTGAAGAGATGCTCCCAGTCCTGGAAATAAAGAGACATGCATTCTCAATGTATAAAACATCACCTTCAGAGAAAACACTGCAGGCATTGCGAACAGCCAGAAATAGAGTACAACAGATGGCAAGAAGATGTGCGAACAGGTACTGGCTACAGCTCTCTGCTCAAATTCAAAGTTGTGCAGACACTGGAAATATAAGAGGAATGTACGAGGGCATCAAGCAAGATGTCGGTCCATCAAAAAATAAGATGGCCCCTTTACGATCAATTGAGGGGGTAATCATAAAAGATCGAGCAAAACAAATGGATCGCTGGGTAGAACACTACTCAGAGCTATACTCAGTGAATAACACTGTCAGCGAAGAAGCTCTGGAAGCCATCGATCAACAGTCTGCCATGCATGCCCTGGATAACGAACCTTGCCTCACAGAAATCAGCGAAGCACTAGACTCTCTCAAATCCTGCAAGGTACCTGGAAAAGATAGTATTCCACCTGAAATTTTAAAATGTAGCAAAGAAACAATCATCCCAGAACTGTATGCAATATTTCAGCTCTGCTGGAGAGAAAAATCAATACCACAAGATATGAAAGACGCAAACATCGTTACCCTTTATAAAAACAAAGGCGACAGAAGCGACTGCAACAACTATCGCGGCATTTCCCTACTCAGCATTACAGGCAAGATGTTTGCCAGAGTAATCCTTAAAAGATTACACATTCTTGCTGAAAGAATCTACCCCGAATCGCAGTTCGGATTTAGACCCAACAGGTCCACCATCGATATGATTTTCACACTCTGGCAGCTCCAAGAGAAGTGCAGAGAACATAGGAAGCCATTATATATTGCCTTCATCGACTTCACAAAGGCATTTGACCTCGTGAGCAGAAGCGGCCTTTTTAAGGTCCTTGAAAAGGTTGGATATCCACCCACCCTTCTTAGTCTCGTGAAATCATTCCACGAAAACATGCAGGGGACCATTTTATTTGACGGCTCAACATCCCAGTGATTCAACATCAGCAGCGGAGTAAAGCTTGCTCCTACACTCTTTGGTATCTTCTTCGCTGTTGTCTTAAGGCAGGCATTTGGGTCTGCCACTGAAGGCATATACCTCCACACAAGATCTGATGGCAAACTTTTTAACCCATCAAGACTCAAGGCAAAGACCAAATTAAGATCAAGATGTGTGAGAAAACTACTTTTTGCAGATGATGCAGCACTGACTACTCATACAGCAGGAGATCTCCAAAGGCTCATAGATCGTTTTGCAGCCGCCTGCAAAGTCTTTGGGCTCACCATTAGCCTAAATAAAACACAGGTGATGGAACAAGACGCTGGTGCGCCCCCGTCAATCAAAATTGCTAATTACGAATTGAAGGTCGTCCACGATTTTGTGTATTTGGGGTCGACATTATCAGATAATCTTTCATTAGAGACAGAAATCGACAGACGCATTGGAAAGGCGGCCATAACATTTTCCAGGCTAGCTGAAAGAGTTTGGGAGAATAATAGACTAACAGAGCGTACAAAAGTTCAATTATATAAAGCTTGTGTTGTTAGCACACTACTCTATGGATCTGAATCCTGGACCTTGTACTCAAGACAGGAAAGGAAGTTGAATTCCTTCCACATGAGATGTCTGAGACGTATCCTGGGCATAACATGGAAAGACCACATAACAAACAAACATGTGCTTGAACGAGCAGATATTACCACAGTGCACACCCTCCTCAAGCAGAGACGCCTCCGGTGGCTGGGCCACGTATCTCGAATGGAGGATGAACATATTCCCGAAGATCTCCTTTACGGAGAACTAGCCACAGGAAAGAGGCCAACCGGAAGACCCCAAATGCGATATATGGATGTGTGTAAACAAGATATGAAAACCATTGGAATAGATCCAGACACGTGGGAGAGAGTTGCAACAGACAGATGCTCCTGGAGAAGAGATGTACGAAACGGACTGGTGCTCTTTGAGCGCAATCTGATCCAACAAACTGAGGATAGGCGGCACAGGCTCAAAGCGCAGTCACTTACTGCGGGACTTGCCTCGTCTTACAGATGTGGAAACTGTGACAGGGATTGTCACTCTCTCATTGGACTATACAGTCACCAGCGGTGCTGCCAGGCACCTCCCAAGCGGCACAACTCTATAGTCCTTCAGGACTGAAAGAGGCCTACTATGTACAATCACAGAAATATGTCATGCCATATATAATACTGATATAGATACAATCACAGAAATATGTCATCCCATATATAATACTGGTATGTGTACAATCACAGAAATATGTCATGCCATAAATAATTTTCACATCATGTTGATGATAAAGACAACATTTCTCTATTACAAAGATGAGCCATATAACTATTGTATTCTGTAAGGGCAAAGAATTCAAAATACAACCACTTGGCTTTTGTGAAAATATCGGTACGAGAGAATTCTTAATCAGTTTAAGGATGTTGACTAAGAAATATAAATATATTAATCAATCAATCAATCATGTGCCGTGCCGGAATGCGTTGGCGGTCATGACTCGCCATTTCACTCGATCACCAGAGTCGTGGATCAGCTAAGTGTTCCTGTCTCGTCCATGCTATGTAGCCAAGCCATCCAGGTATTTTCCTCTCGGTCTTCCTCTTGGTCTGTTCCCTTCGATCTTGCCAGTTGTCACTAAGTTCTCCAATCCATTTTTTCTCATAACATGTCCAAAAAATTTTGATTGTCTACGTCTAATTTCTCTAATCAATTTACGATTTTCATTTGTCTCCTGTAGTACTTGGTCATTGGTTTTTCTGTCTGTCCATGGTATTCTTTGCATGTTCCTCAGAAACCACATTTCTTCACCCGTCAGATGTTTTTTTAGCTTGACTGCTCATTGTCCAAGTTTCACATCCAAACAAAAGAACAGGCTCTATGTATCCCCTCAACACTCTTTTTCTCGTTTCAATTGACATCTTTTTATTGGGCAGAATGTTTTTCATCTTGCTAAAAGCTACTTTCGCCATGGCGATTCTTGTTCTAATCTCTTCAAGGCATCTTCTATAAGATGTTATGACTGTTCCAAGATAATTGTACCGATTCACTTGTTGAAGAATATTCCTGTTTACTTGTATATTACATTGTGGTATTTTGATCGTCCTAGTAACGACCATAACCTGTGTCTTTTTACAATTTAATTCTAACCCCAATTGCTCACTGTGTACAACAACCGGGATCCGCAAAAGTCAGGCGGGGAGTCTGACGATAGTGCACGCTTTACACAGGTCCGGACACTTGTCTTGACAGATACTCGCGCCCTACGGTTCAGGCGCGTAGGAGGCCTTCACCTGTGGGACTTGGCTGAACGCCTCTAAGTCGGGTCCCTCGGGTTCCAGGGTCTGGCCACCACTGGCCACCTGATAGTGGTGGCCAGGTCTCGGAGGTTTTGACGCTGAGCTGCCAGTGTCTGCAGCCTACCATGTGCCAGACGTATTGGTTACCCATTCCTCTGGAATACACAAGGCTAGGCCGAGAGAGGGATCATATCGTTTGGGCACCACATGTTTCTCTGAAGCTCTGCCCAGGCATTGTGATGGAATCTTGGCCACATTCCAACTCACATACTTTGATCTGTCAAGACTGCAAGGTGCCACTCACAACAACCGCATCTACTAACTGTTGCAGATACTGCTCATTGTCTGCAATCAATACTGTATCATCTGCATATCTAATGTTATTAATGTTTCGTTCTCCAATGCTGATTCCATTTATATCTTCTACATATCTGAAAAGTATTTTCACTGTATAGGGAAAAAGATCTGGAGACACTACACATCCCTGCCTAACACCTCTCTTAATAGTCTGATATTGTCCCACTTCATTATCAATCCTTATGGCAGCTTGTTGTTTCAAATACATGCTTTTTAGTCTAATGTCTTTTCCATCAGTTTGTAGATCTGCAAGCGTATCCACCATGTAGACATGTCTAACTCTATCAAAAGCCTTTGTGTAGTCAATAAAACAAAGATGTATATCCTTGTTTACATCTATATGAATCACCAAAAACACAAAGAAGTAGGTTGTGAGATTTACTGAAACACGACTACAAGAGACAAATTTAACGTTGCGGCCAAAGCCTTCGTCAGCACAGGACAAACAAACACAAACCGATACAAAACTACATGAAACACACTACATGACAATATTAAACTAATTAAAGGTACTTATCTGAATCTGTATCCTTGCTAGAAGAGACTGACACGCGTTGGACTGTCAGTAGATTGTGTAGACCGGATGTTTGGTAAACGGGTCAAAGGTCCAGCGGGATGGGAGTTGGGGTGGAGAAGCGCCCATGTGTTCGGAAAAGTAAAAATGGAACCGGCAAAGATGTCGCAGACGCAGTTCACAATTGGCAATTCTCGTTAAGCGCCCGAAACACAGCTGCGAAAGATTACCTTGTGTTGGTCCTCACAGAGGGACATGAGTCGAGGTCGTTCAGAAGACGATAGCAAATCACCGAACGCAAAACTGCCAAGAGAGTTGACTGCGAAGTCCTGCAAGGGACCTGCAAATATCTTGATAGTGGACTGTAAACTAGGGGGTGTGGTTTGGAAGGTAAATGAAACTGTGTTGGACATTGAGGCCGTGAGGGCAGAGTGTGCCCAACAGGAAGATGAGACGGTGTTCCAATGTCTTCCGATCCCGTTCGTGGGATGCACATGATTTGATGGCCGTAACCTGTATGTCGGCCACGCCACAGTGGTCAGGACTGTTGAAGTGCATGGATACTGGTTTGTGGGCGCTACTGGTGATATCAGAAAGATGTTGTCTAAATCTGTCACCAAGACGTAAGCCTGTCTTACCAACATATCTCACGTCACAACGTGTGCAGGAAATTGCTTAGATGACGTTGTGACTGATGCATGAGAAACCCTCACGGATGTGGAAGGTCGTCTAAGGGAATGTCAGACTCTGGGTTTGAAGGACGTATGGGCAGGTCTTATAACGCACAGACTCTATGTCATTATAACATTCCTCTACGGTCAGCGACATCACGGTCAACCCTCAATAGAAGGCAGGGGCAGACCATGGGCATTCCCCCGCTATCCATTACGCATACACACATAGTTCACTCGACAATTCTATACAAATCATCTACCCGACATACTTACACAGTAAGTCTTTACTTAGACTGATTAAAGACAACCACTATTCACAAGGGCATCGCACAGATTTGCGACAATTAGAGCTTACACTTGGGTGAGCTGACGACAGCACCAGCGAGATAGTATAAGTACACGAGATAGATAGCCACTGAATGGACGGTCTGTAGAATCCTGCATAAGAGTCAGAACAGAAAGTGTGAGAACTGCTTAGTTGGCTGCAGACGGCCGGTATTGTATACATGGTAAAATAAACTGTACGTGAAGCTGCCGCCGCGAGTTCTGCCAACAATGTTGAGAGCATCAGTAAGCAGAGAGTCTTGCAATCGAGCCAAGTGAGGAGAATAGTCACAGTGAATGTACCTGCCATCCCAGACACTCTAGGCGTCATCAAGAATATTCATCACCTACAACAAGCCCAGTAACTTGACTTGAATAACATCATGGCAGACCTTGGGAAGGAGGGTCGCGCGTCTAATTTTAACAACATCAACAACAACTACAAGACAGTTCAATAGTCAACAGAGTTCAACATTTCGACAGTAAATGTCACCAGTTCAATATACTCAACAACAATTTTACTGCATCATCAGCTGCCCGTGCCCAAATCACGTATATTAATGTCAAGATGCATGTTGTGCTTCTATAGTCCATGTGTAGCTGTGTATTGTCACTGCTATCATCGTTGACAAAGGATATGACTTTACACGATGATGATCCAGGCTACATACCTAAATTTAAGGCAGCATCTTTTAATGACTTCAGTGAACGTGTAGCTAATATGACAAGTATTGAAATACTACTGACTGCATCAGCACTGGAATCCACGCTACAAATGCTGAAGTGTTTGTCAAAAGATGCAAACGAACGAACTTGGTCACGTATTGAACAACAAATAGCAGTTGATGTTTATGATGAGCAGGTGGAGACTGCTGCAACGAATGATACTGCCATTGACAATGAAACTGTATGTGAACCAACTGAAAAGCGTATTTAGCTAATGGAGTCTTACTCAGACACGGAAGATCATGTCGACAGCTCTTCTGATGAATGTGTTGCGTTATACTTATCAGATGGAGAAGAAAGTTGCTGAATCGGTTGACCCTGTACAATGGTGGAAGCTTAATAAACAGGGATATCCAAAATTGGCATTCCTTGCCAAGACCATTCTGTGCATACCGGCTACCTCAGTTCTATGTGAGCGATTGATTGTTCATCTCTGCTGTTATTGTATGTATATATATATATATATATATATATATATATATATATATATATATATATATATATATATATATATATATATTGTATATTGTATATTGTTAATAAAACGTGCTCGTCACTTGAACCAAATACTGTCAACATACTCGTATGTTTGCATAGTTGGTTATTAGATGACATATGAACAAGACAATTCAGTGTTATTTCGATTTTTGAAAAATACGACTATAATGTGATTTATGTGACTATAAATGTTTTGCTGTTCGAAATTCGAACGTTCGAAATTAACTATTAATTAATAGTTGATTTTTCAAAAGTTAACTATTAAATTTAAATTAATCGGTCGCAGCCCTAATATATATATATATATATATATATATATATATATATATATATATATATATATATATATATATATATATATGCCGCTCTCCCTGGCCCAAGGGTTAACGTCTTTTCCGTAATCCCGTATATTCTAGTGAGTAACGTAACCTGAACGAGAATCGGTAGCGGTTCTCGCCGCGTTAGTAACTTACGGGGTATGTGAGCTGATCGCTCAGAAAGCAATGGCAAACTACTGAGCATAATCTTGCCTTGTACATCAACAGCAGCTGAAAAATGCTGATGTTGACTGCAACGTCCTGTAAGAGATATGTTATATATATATATATATATATATATATATATATATATATATATATATATATATATAGAGAGAGAGAGAGAGAGAGAGAGAGAGAAAGAGAGAGCGAGAGGGAGGGGGAGGGGGAGACGACAGCTCAGAATAAGACAGACAGTTAACAGAGTCCAAGGACACAGACAAGTGTGTATAGTCAACGTCATCTCAAGACTGTTTGGGTGAACACGACTCCTGTGAGGTACCCCTGTGAATGAGCGATAGGAAGGCAGGAATGGAGATTAAGTGGGGGAGGGGGGGGACCAGTTAGACTTCGTATCGTGACAGGGACACAATTGTGTGAACGAGTAAAAGTTAGCCCAAGTTAAATACCGACTATAAACTCGGTCGAAGCTATTATATTACATTGTGTTAAGGTGAGAGCGTCATGAGTTTAAGTTGATAAACTGTGCTTCAGTGTGATTGCGGTATAAAGGTAGATCGAATGTAAGGAAGTGTGCGAGTGTTTGGATACCCCGACTAACATGTTAAACTGGTTTTTTGTAAGGTTATATTTTAATGTAAATAAACTATGCAATATCGTATCACATGATGTTGGGGTGTAATTTGTTAGTAAGACTGATTATTTAACTGTTCTCTGCTTTTTGTACTCGTAATTGATGTTCGAGTGATTGGGAATAATTAACAAGTCAATTACATAGCTGAAACTTGGAAGATGTGCAGGCACATTTTGAAAAAAAAGAGAAGGGGTATAATGTCATGGACAGAAACGAGTTAAGGCAGACTTAGGTTAGTAGAATATTAATAATAAATTGCAATTTGCGAGACAGGAATAGCATGTTTTAACCTTGGGATAACACTTGGACAAACACAGAGTCAGTAATACTCACTGGAGTGTTGAGATGCTGCATAGAACCTGTACTTTTATATGGATGTGAAGCTTGGACAATGAGCAGTCAGGCTGAAAAACATCTGATGGCTGAGGAAAATGCAAAGAATACCATGGACAGCCAGAAAGACCAATGAGCAAGTTCTTCAAGAAACAAATGAAGATCGTAAACTGATTAGAGACATTAGACGTAGACAGTCACAACATGTTTTATGCATGTTATGAGAAGAAATGATTTGGAGAACTTGGTGACAACTGGTAAGATCGAGGGGAACAGACCAAGGGGAAGACCTAGAAGAAATACCTGGATGGCTTGGCCTTGTGGCATGGTCGAGACGGAAACACGGAGCTGATCCACGACTCTGGTGATCGAGTGAGATGGCAGAACATGACCGCCCACGATTACCGGCATGGCACATGATGGATGGATCGATGGATGGATGTACTATTAGGAATTAGTAAACTTAACAAATCTCAAATACGAGGTGTGATGGTATAGAATTTGCTGACTCTTATTGAGTGGCTGATTAGAATGTTCTATTTTCGACTTTAACACATCCTCCATCTATCATTCCGGAATCGCAGAGTTTCACATTAATTACAATAACTACACAAGTCGCCTAAAAGTTTCACAACTTCTTTTATGTCATTGAATTGACAATCACATTCTTATCAAATATACTTGTATATTTCTTTACAATAGTCAAGAACTATACAACTTCGATAACTTAAACATATACAACC